>CM038722.1:39867075-39933887 GCA_021613375.1 Megaleporinus macrocephalus | reverse complement strand
CCCCCCCCCCCCCCCCCCATTAACTCTGAACAGGCGTGCAAGACCATATAGCATGTATATAATTCTCAGCATGATTGCCTGAGCTGTAAGTGCATATATTTGTTTCTCAGAAGCCCATTTGGAACATGCGGTGCCCTGTATAATGTATTCTATGGAGAGTTTTGTATTGTATAACTTGTCCAGATGTGTCCAGAAGTTCTCCTCCAGGTTGAAGGAGAGATCTTGCTCTCATTTTGTAATTGGGAGGCATATTGAATCATTAATTAATATAGGAATTTCTAATTTTAGATTATTTAGCTTAAATCTTGCCTGAATGATGGACCTCAACTGCTGATATTCAAGAAATTTGCTACTGCTAATTTCATATTTTGAAATAAGATCTTCAAATGAAATAAAGGTCCCATCATGAATAACATGTTCGAAATTCTTTATTCCTTTCTTTTGCCATTCTGATAAGTTCAGTACTGTCTTTTTTTGACATTTATCTGGATTGTTCCAAATGGGTGTCATTTTACATGGGATTAGTGAAGACTTAGTTATCTTTAAAAATTCCCAACAGGCTGTCAGGGTGGTATATATGTTAAGGCTTTAAAACAATTATAATGTTTAATACTGGAGCTAATGAAAGGTAAGTCAGAGATTTTCAATTTTCCACAGTGTTCTAAATCCAACCATGGGCTATCTAAAGGGTTTAACTTGATCCACCTTGAAATAAACTGTATCTATTGGCTAAACAATAGTGATAAAAGTTTGGAAGTTCTAGACCTCCGTTGCATTTTAGCTTTTGCAAAGTCTTCAAACTTATTCTCAATGTCTTACCTTTCCATAAATAAATTAAAAAATGACTTAAACCAAGCAACAGAAGGTTTATTAGGGATCAGTGAGAACAGATAATTGATTTTAGGCAGAATCATTATTTTATGTGGCAACTCTCCCCATAAGAGATATAGGTAGAGAGTACCAACGTGTGAGATCCTCCTCTATTGTTTTTAGTAGAGGAATATGGTTTAATCGTACCAGGTCTGACAGCCTGGGGGAAAAATTTATACCTAAATATCTAATATTGCCCGACTGTAGTGAGGTAGTGATGATATTCTGAAATTTACAATTCAGAGGCAAAACTGTTGATTTACTCCAGTTAATGGAGTAATCTGATACAGATGAGAACTTATCTATAAGTGTGATTGTCTTTAAAAGAGAGGTTTGTGAGTTCCCAAGGAAAAGTAATACATCATCAGCATAAAGACTTATCTTGTGATTTGTTTGAATTCCTTTAATATCGACATTCTGTCGGATTGTTGCTGCTAGTGGCTCAATGAAAATGATCAATGAAGGATGGACCAAATCCAAATTTATGTAGAACTGCTAACAGAAATTTCCAATTCACCCTATCGAATGCTTTCTCTACATCTAAAGAGACAACTATGTTTTCTAATTTGTTAATGGAACAGTAATCTATTATATTTATTAGTCGGCATGTGTTATTGGCAGAGTGCCAGCCCTTGATAAAACCTGTTTGGTCCGAGTGTATAATAGATGGAGTGATTTTTTCTGATCTTCTTGCAAGAACTTTTTAATTAATAATTAATTAATAATTTTAAGGTCTACATTGATAAGATATATTGGGCAATAGCTAGATGGAAGTGTTGGAAGGTAGTTCTTGAGTAGAAGAATGTCTGGAGGAGAAGATAGTTCTTAAGTAGAAGAACGTCTGGAGGAGAAAGTAGTTGTTGAGTAGAAAGGCGTCTGGAGGAGAAGGTAGTGATTATATCCAGCAGCTCCATATAAACTTGACACAGGAGAGCAGTCAGTCAGCTTGGGACTTCATGTGAAAGACAGTGTTATTATTCTTGAGTAGAGGGACATCTGGAGGAGAAGGTTGTTATTGAGTAGAAGATCATCTGGAGAAGAAGATAGTTCTTGACTAGAAAGAATTCTGGAGGAGAAGGAAGTTATTGAGTAGAATGTCGTCTGGAGGAGAAGGTAGTTGTTGAGTAGAAGGGCGTCTGGAGGAAAAGGTAGTTGTTGAGTAGAAGAGTGTCTGGAGGAGAAGGTAGTTCTTGAGTAGAAGAGTGTCTGGAGGAGAAGGTAGTTCTTGAGTAAGAAGGGTGTCTGGAGGAGAAGGTAGTTGTTGAATAGAAGAGCGTCTGGAGGAGAAGGTAGTTGTTGAGTAGAAGAGCGTCTGGAGGAGAAGGTAGTTGTTGAGTAGAAGGGTGTCTGGAGGAGAAGGTAGTTGTTGAATAGAAGAGCATCTGGAGGAGAAGGTAGTTGTTGAATAGAAGAGTATCTGGAGGAGAAGGTAGTTGTTGAGTAGAAGGGTGTCTGGAGGAGAAGGTTGTTGTTGAGTAGAAGGGTGTCTGGAGGAGAAGGTAGTTGTTGAGTAGAAGGGTGTCTGGAGGAGAAGGTAGTTGTTGAGTAGAAGGAGATCTGGAGGAGAAGGTAGTTGTTGAGTAGAAGGGTGTCTGGAGGAGAAGGTAGTTGTTGAGTAGAAGGTGTCTGGAGGAGAAGGTAGTTGTTGAATAGAAGAGAGTCTGGAGGAGAAGGTAGTTGTTGAGTAGAAGAGCATCTGGAGGAGAAGGTAGTTGTTGAGTAGAAGAGCTCTGGAGGAGAAGGTAGTTGTTGAGTAGAAGGGTGTCTGGAGGAGAAGGTAGTTGTTGAATAGAAGAGCATCTGGAGGAGAAGGTAGTTGTTGAATAGAAGAGCATCTGGAGGAGAAGGTAGTTGTTGAGTAGAAGGGTGTCTGGAGGAGAAGGTAGTTGTTGAGTAGAAGGGTGTCTGGAGGAGAAGGTAGTTGTTGAGTAGAAGGGTGTCTGGAGGAGAAGGTAGTTGTTGAATAGAAGAGCATCTGGAGGAGAAGGTAGTTGTTGAGTAGAAGGGTGTCTGGAGGAGAAGGTAGTTGTTGAATAGAAGAGCGTCTGGAGGAGAAGGTAGTTGTTGAGTAGAAGGGTGTCTGGAGGAGAAGGTAGTTGTTGAGTAGAAGGGTGTCTGGAGGAGAAGGTAGTTGTTGAATAGAAGAGCGTCTGGAGGAGAAGGTAGTTGTTGAGTAGAAGGGTGTCTGGAGGAGAAGGTAGTTGTTGAGTAGAAGGGTGTCTGGAGGAGAAGGTAGTTGTTGAGTAGAAGAGAGTCTGGAGGAGAAGGTAGTTGTTGAGTAGAAGGGAGTCTGGAGGAGAAGGTAGTTGTTGAGTAGAAGGAGCTCTGGAGGAGAAGGTAGTTGTTGATTAGAAGGATGTCTGGAGGAGAAGGTAGTTGTTGAATAGAAGAGATGTCTGGAGGAGAAGGTAGTTGTTGAATAGAAGGATGCTCTGGAGGAGAAGGTAGTTGTTGAGTAGAAGGTGGTCTGGAGGAGAAGGTAGTTGTTGAATAGAAGAGCGTCTGGAGGAGAAGGTAGTTGTTGAGTAGAAGGGCGTCTGGAGGAGAAGGTAGTTGTTGAGTAGAAGGATGTCTGGAGGAGAAGGTAGTTGTTGAGTAGAAGGATGTCTGGAGGAGAAGGTAGTTGTTGAATAGAAGGATGTCTGGAGGAGAAGGTAGTTGTTGAATAGAAGGATGTCTGGAGGAGAAGGTAGTTGTTGAGTAGAAGGGTGTCTGGAGGAGAAGGTAGTTGTTGAATAGAAGAGCGTCTGGAGGAGAAGGTAGTTGTTGAGTAGGTACTTGAAATAGGAAGTAGAAAACTAATGATATTCAGCTGCCGCATATAACACTCCACACAGGAGAGCAGTCAGTCAGCTTGGGACTTAATGTGACAAATAGTGTTATTGTACGTGTATATGTTTCTCTGTATCGGTCTTGTTTTTCTTTGGACAGTGATGTTTACTAATCTTAGTAATCTTTAAATAGTCCTGCTTTCAGTTACTGTGGGTGAATATTTCTAAAAAGTAAGCACTGTTTTATTTACAGAATCATTCCTAAAGCTTAATCTTCTGAATGAAACTAGGTTTTTAATTCTATTTTACAGGAGCAGAGACTACCGGCACTGTCTTAAATCACTTCCTATGTAGTGCACTAGACTGGAAACGGCAGAACCTCCGCACAATTCTTCATTTATATTTAGCCATTAATATTCAAGAAAACTCTGTGCTTGACATATAATTTCTCAAAGAGTGGTGAAGGAAACAAACAAAATCATCAAATTACAAAATGGCCATGAATCATCGAGGTAAGTTACAGGATACTAAACAGCCAATACAATAAATATAACCAAGCATTATTATTATTTTCACTCATTTTATTATTTTAACTCAATTATCTTAACTAACATAACCTAGCTGAGGTTAGGCTGGCCGATGTCTTTTTTAGCTAGCCAACATTTTTATAAAACTAGTTTAAACCAACAGAATCTACATCTTATAAACATCTCAGTTACCAGAAGACCATTTTATATATATATATATATATATTTATATATATTTATAATATATATATATATATATATATTATTTATATATATATATAACCGACCTGACAAACCAAATACTCAAAACTCCCACGCCCGTGGCACACTCACCTCTCTCTGCTCGTCTGTACGGATCTGTTTTCCCTCCCGCTTGATTGAAGTTCATGATCTAGCCCTCAAGTTCAATCCGCCGTCTGGATTAGTTTCTTTCAGATAGATGTTAGTAGTTAGTAGTTGTTGGTGTTCAGTTATTAAGCTGATCTTAAAAACAGGTATAGAAGTGATCTTACAGAGAAGAACAGAAGAAGATGCTGAAAGCTGTATCTGAAAACACCTCAACACTGAAAACCTCCAAGTTAATCCAAAGTGATCATCACACAGTAGAGAAGTTCCACTGCAGAACAGTGAAGGTGCTCAGACCAGCTGCTAATCAGTCAAACCAGCATTGAGCAGTGTTTTGGTATGGTGCTTGTTCAATGTTCAACACTGAAACCTGCTTGTTTATGATGGTTAGTATATTAGCCTCCCATGTTGGTGACCAGCATCGCAGAAATAACCTGTTCAAAGCCAACAAATGCTGGTCCTCCAGCAGACACATGAATATGAAGTTGTGTCTGATCTGAATGGCTGTGTTTTTAATCTCAGTCTGATCCGTTTCTGAACATCCAGTAGAGCTGATTTGTTTACCAGAGTAATATCACCTACAGACAGAGTTTGTCTGTTACCAACACCTTCACCTCAACACTTGTTCTAAAGCACTTACGACAAAGTATAAAGCCAGTCTTCAGGTTTGGGACACAGCCATTGTTTCATTTCCCCCAGACTGAAGAGGTGGAGTCAGACTAACCATAGGTAGACACTTGTGTGATCATGAAGACTTCAAAAGAAAGATGTATTGATGATGGATATTCATTCATTTCTCAATCAACAACATTCTCTCTACTTTGACTCTGCATGCTGGACCAGAAGGTCTCTTATTGGTAGAAAATCTTAAACGTTTTGTTTTTCACGTTATCACCACCAAGTTTTACATTAACATGTACATATGAACATGTTTAGACTCAAATGGTCTTCCATGTTCACTATTGGTTAGAGGCCTGATGCTGGGCTCTACCTCACTACTGGTTGGAGGTCTAAAGCTGGGCTGTACCTCATTACTGGCTAACTGTCTGAGGCTGGGCTGTACCTTACTACTGGCTGGAGGTCTGATGCTGGGCTTTACCTCAATAATGGCTGGAGGTCTAATGCTGGCCTGTTCCTTACTACTGCCTGGATGTCTGATACTGGGATGTACCTCTCTACTGGTTGGAGGTCTGATGCTGGGCTGTACCTCATTACTGGCTAGCTGTCCGAGGCTGGGCTGTACCTCACTACTGGCTACAGGCCTGATGCTGGGCTGTACCTCAATAATGGCTGGAGGACTAATGCTGGCCTGTTCCTTACTACTGCCTGGACGTCTGATGCTGGGATGTACCTCTCTACTGGTTGGAGGTCTGATGCTGGGCTGTACCACATTGCTGGTTAGCTGTCTGAGGCTGGGCTGTACCTCACTACTGGCTGAAGGCCTGATGCTGAGGCCTCGCTTCATACTAACTGCATAGACAGTACTAGGCTGTTTCAGCTTAATTACTTTTCTGCTACTTGGAGGTTCTTCTGATGTTCCTGAGTTCGCACTTCACACCTAGCTGGTTATTAGCTAGAACGTAGGGTTCTGTAACAGGAAGCTTTGCCAGTTAAGTACCCACTCCAAAGCTACCTACTTACTCCTGTCCAAAATCCCCAGACTCTGTACGCAGAGGAGTGATATAACACACCGCAGAACAGGAAGTGTTGTGGAAAGCGCTTGGGGCGTTTTGAAAATGCATTTTCGGTCATCAAGTCATCAGAGGGGCTTCAGTGTTCACCAGAATGCAGCTGTGCTATAATTGTTGTATGTGCTATGCTTTATAACATTGCAGGGCATGCTGGCATACACCCTTCTGATGAGGAGAGAGAGGAAAGCCAGGAGAGAGAGGAAAGCCAGGAGAGAGAGGAGAGTGAGGAGAGAGGAGAGTGAGGAGAGAGAGGAAAGTCAGGAGAGAAAGGAAAGTGAGGAGAGAGGGGAAAGCCAGGAGAGAGAGGAGAGTGAGGAGAGAGGAGAGTGAGGAGAGAGAGGAAAGTCAGGAGAGAAAGGAAAGTGAGGAGAGAGAGGAAAGCCAGGAGAGAGAGGAAAGCCAGGAGAGAGAGGAGAGTGAGGAGAGAGGAGAGTGAGGAGAGAGAGGAAAGTCAGGAGAGAAAGGAAAGTGAGGAGAGAGAGGAGGGTGAGGAGAGAGAGGAAAGTGAGGAGAGAGAGGAGAGTGAGGAGAGAGAGGAAAGTGAGGAGAGAGAGGAGGGTGAGGAGAGAGAGGAGAGAGTGAAGAGAGAGGAGAGTGAGGAGAGAAAGGAAAGTCAGGAGAGAGGAAAGTCAGGAGAGAGAGAAAGGTCAGGAGAGTAAGGAAAGTGAGGAGAGAGAGGAAAGTCAGGAGAGAGAGAAAGGTCAGGAGAGTAAGGAAAGTGAGGAGAGAGAGGAAAGTCAGGAGAGAGAGAAAGGTCAGGAGAGTAAGGAAAGTGAGGAGAGAGAGGAAAGCCAGGAGAGAGAGGAAAGCCAGGAGAGTAAGGTAAAGTTCAACAGCCAATGCAATACTAGGAAGAGAAGCTTTCAGAGAGACTGAAACTACAGAGTGTGAGCTACAGAGTGGAAGAGTGAACAGCAGAACCATCTCAGTCATCGACACTCCAGGATTCAACAGCACAGGTCTCAGTACAGACCAGCTGAAGACTGAAATAGAGAGGATCCTCTCACTGTCTGCTCCTCTCACTGTCTGCTCCTCACCTGTTCCTGCTGGTGATCCGACTGAGGAGATTCACAGAAGATACGAGGAACACTGTGAAGTGGATTCAGGGGAACTTCGGAGAAGAAGCTCTGAAGTTAACCGTGGTACTCTTCATCGGAAGAGAAGAAATGACTACTAGACAATGGACAAACTTTTCTGAGGAACCTGAGATGCTTAAATTGATCAGTGAGTGTGGGTTTGGTTATGATGTGATAAACAGTAAGCGAGAGGCAAATCCTGCTCAGATCTCAAAGCTTCTGGAGAAGATCGAGACCATGGTCCAGCAGAACAGGGGTCTGCACTACACTCCTGAGATGTACGAGGAGGTCCAAAGAAGTAAGTTTAAGTTTAAAATTCTTCTGTCACTTGTGTTTGCACATCGTGAAATTTGACCTCCGCATTTAACCCATCTGTGCAGTGAAACACCCACTTATACATATATATATGCACACACACTAGTGAACACACACACACACACACTATGGAGCAGTGAGCACACGTGCCTGGAGCGGTGGGCAACCCTATCCACGGCGCCCAGGGAGCAGTTGGGGGTTTGGTGCCTTCCTCAAGGGAACTTAAGTCATGAAAATGGGTCATTCAAAGATTTCAAGCGAGAAGAAAAGCCTGTTACAAGTATGTATAGTACTATCATACTAATACCCCAACACGCGTTCAGTGCCTATGACTAACTCCTGTTAATATAATAACTCCAGTTAATCCCAGTTTCAGGCAAAATCTCTGCATATTCACTACTGTGCAAAAATGTGATTGTCTTTATTTGATCAATAAGTGTATGTTTACCAGAAAGAACAGCAGATCTGATTAGAACAGATGTAAATAATCGTACATACAATACAAAGTAACATGAATATCTTATTGTGAGAGAAGTAGATCAGATCTTGAGCTCCAGTTTGAAGAACAAAGTGTAGTTCCAGATTTCTCCTGGACGCCCCAGACATTGTATGAATGTGCATTATTTAGTATTCTTGGTGATGCAACTGCATGAATGTTAAAGGAAGACTTAATCAACTAGATACCTTTCTTATTCTAAAAGTTAACATGTGTAAATAAACATGTGTAAGCAAAACACTTCCATATTTGGTAAGCAGAGGGATTGATCCCTGAAACGGTGCACATTTGAGTGTATGGTTTTATTTCTTTTCATCTGGAAATATATCACATTTACATGATCATTTGTGAATACTAAATGAGAGGTTTGTCAGTTACTTATTGCCAAGTAGCAAAGTAGTTTCTAAATTGTGCCTGATATGCTTGCATTTTATTTGTGTTACAGAGTGTTCCCCAGCAGACACTTTATCCTAAAGAAAGAGGTAGTTCTTGAGTAAAACTGTGCTTGCAAGAGAATGTAAGTCTTAAGTAGATGGGTGTCCTGAGTAAAAGGCAGTTCTTAAGTAGAAGGACGTCTGGAGGAGAAGGCAGTTCTTAAGTAGAAGGATGTATGGAGGAGAAGGTAGTTTTTGAGTAGAAGGACGTCTGGAGGAGAAGGTAGTTGTTAAGTAGATATCTCGAAGAGAAGATAGTTCTTCAGTAGAGGAACGTCTGGAGAAGAAGGTATTTCTTGAATAGTAGGGCATCTGGAGGTGAATGTAGTTCTTGAGTAGAAAGACAGTTCTTTAGTAGAAGGACGTCTGAAGGAGAAGGCAGTTCTTGAGTAGACAAGTGTCTGGATGAGAAGGTAGTTCTTAAGTAGAAAAACATCTGTATGGGAAGGTAGGTCTTTAGTAGAGGGACAGTTGAAGGGGAAGGTAGGTCCTAAAAAGATATTTGTCTGGATGAGAAGGCAGTTTTTGAATAGAAGGATGTCTGGAGAAGAAGGCATTTCTTAGGTTAACGGTGTCTGGAGGAAAATGTAGTTCTTGAATAGAAGGACGTCTGGAGGAGAAGGTAGTTCTTGACTAGAAGGACGTCTGGAGGAGAGGGCAGTTCTTGAGTAAAAGGATGTCTGGAGGAGAAGATTGTTCTTGAGTAGAAGGACATCTTTAGGAGAATGTATTTACTGAGTAAAAGGATAACTGGAAGAGAAAGCTGTTTTCACTAGGAGGAGAGTAGAGGGACATCTGGAGAAGAAAGTATTTCTTGAATAGAAGGGCCTCTGGAGGTAAAGGTAGTTCTTGAGTAGAAGGACGTCTGGAGGAGAAGGTAGTTCTTGAGTAGTAGGGCGTCTGGAGGAGAAAGTGGATCTTGAGTAATGAAACTTATAGAGCAGACAGTAGTTCTTGAGTAGATCTGTGTCTGGATGAGAAGGTAGTTCTTAAGTAGAAGGGCGTGTAGAGAAAAATGTAGTTCTTGATTAAACTGGTGTCTGAGGAGAAGAAAGGTCTTGAGTAGAAGGGCATCTTAAGGAGAAGGTATGTTTTTAGTACAAGAACATCTGGATGACAAGGTAGTTCTTGGGTAGAAGGATATCTGGAAGAGAACGAAGGAGAAGTAGAAGGACGTCTGGAGGAGAAGGGTAGTTCTTGACTAGAAGGACATCTGGAGGAGAAGGTAGTTGTTGAGTAGAAGGGCATCTGGAGGAGAAGGTAGTTGTTGAGTAGAAGGACATCTAGAGGAGAATGTAGTTCTTGAGTAGAAGAACGTCTGGAGGAGAAGGTAGTTCTTGAGTAGAAGAACGTCTGGAGGAGAAGGTAGTTCTTGAGTAGAAGGTTGTCTGGAGGAGAAGATACTGAGTAGAAGGACATATGGAGGAGAAGGTATTTACTGAGTAAAAGGATAACTGGAAGAGAAGGTAGTTTTAGATAGGATGTCTGGAGAAGAATATAGTTCTTGAGTAGAAGGACGTCTGGAGGTGAAGGTTGTTCTACAATAAAAGGGCAACTGGAGGTGAAGGTAGTTCTTCAGTAGAAGGATTTCTGAAGGATATGGTGGTTCTTATTTCTGTTGCCTCGACAGCAGGTAATCTTTCATTTCAGTTAAAGTCGATCATTAGAATCACCAGTAACATACTGCGATTTTCGGTTTGTATTTTTTTCTTCCAACATCATCTAACCTAGTGCAGAACAGGCTCCTCACCTTCATGTCCTTCATGTTTTCTTTACCTATTGCCCTTCATCAGAAGTTTGAATGTTGTTGGAGTGGCACAATTGAAAACAACCTATTGCTTGGCTAAATGTGTTTGAATTAAGGAGATGAGGTTGGGCTCACTGCACAGAGGTGTGGGGTTCACAGGTGTTTCATCCATTAAATAAAGGCAGCACACAAAGTTTGCTTACTGACAAACCTGCTTTTCTCAAGAAGTTTAGTGTGAGCCAAACCTCAAAAATTATGACTTACATATTAAATAAAGTACATCAGTAATCAGTGCAAAAATTCCCAGTTCTTGTACTTTTACTTGTAAATGAACTTTGTTTGGTGAGTAGATAGTTTTACAGATGCTAAAAGCAGCATGCTAAGAACTCTCTTGTTTTGTTTTTCAGATTCTGATGTGAGGATTGTACTGGTGGGTAAGACTGGATCAGGAAAGAGTGCAACAGGAAACACCATCCTGGGCAGAAAGGCTTTCATCACATACATGTCAGCTGAGTCTGTAACGGAGAAGTGTGAGAAACATGAAGAAATAGTGGACGGCAGAAAGATCTCAGTGATCGACACTCCAGGACTCTTCGATACATCACTGACTGAAGAAGCTGAAATAGAGGAATGTGTGTACATGTCACTTCCTGGTCCTCACGTGTTCCTGCTGGTGATCAGACTGGATGTGAGATTCACTGAAGAGGAGAGAAACGCAGTGGAGTGGATCCAGAAGAACTTTGGAGAAGAAGCCTCAAAGCACACAGTCATACTGTTCACTCATGTAGACCACTTGGATGTGTCTGTAGATCAGTTTTTTAAAGGAAGTAAGCAGTTAGAAGATCTTGTACAGAGATGTGAGAACAGATATCACTCATTCAATAACAGAGACCTACAGAACCGCTCTCAGGTCTCAGAGCTGATTGAGAAGATCGACGTTCAAGTCAGAAAATATTACACAAGTGAGATATACGAAAGAGCTCAGGAGAAGCTTAGAGAAGAGGAGGAGAGGAGGAGAAAAGAAGAGAAGGGAAAGAGAAAAAAAGAGGAGAGACAAGGGGCAAGGCCAAGGACAAGGGCAGGAGCAAGAACAGGGGCAGGAGCAGGGGGAGGAGCATGGGAAGGTGCATGGGAAGGTGCAAGGGCAGGGCCAAGGGCAAGAGCAAGGGGAGGGGTAAGGGCAGAGGCAGGGTCATGGGCATGGCCATGGGCAGAGGCTGGGGCTGGTGTTGGTCTGTTTGTAGGAGCAGGGCTAGCACGAATATTAAAAATCCCTTCACATCAAGTTGTACCTGTAGTAACGGCATGTGCTGCTACTGTGGGAGCAGGAATTGCTTGGTTCCGTAATAGTCTAGTCTAGACTTAAAAAGCTGTAGTAAAGTAATAAATCTTGCTTTAAATATGATAATCAAACTAACCTAAATAAATGGCAACAACAATTACTGGACTTCACAAATAATGAAAAAAATAAAATACTTGTTAATAAACTTTACAGTGAGAAAATCGAATGGTTTTGATGAATATTTTTAAATACTAAGTAAATCACTTAGAAATGAAGAATGTCGTTTCTCACCAGATCACCACTAATACTGTTCTAGATTATTATTAACTCTTAATGAAGAACATAGTAACACATTGTTCATTAGTAATGAGTTGCCATGTGTTTCACTGTCTAATACTGTTCTAGATCATTATTAACTCCTAATGAAGAACATAAGTTAACACCTTGTTCATTAGTAATGAGTTACCATGTGTTTCACTTTCCTAATACTGTTCTAGATCATTATTAACTCCTAATGAAGAAACACAGTAACACCTTGTTCATTAGTAAATGAGTTACCATGTGTTTCACTTTCTAATACTGTTCTAGATCATTATTAACTCCTAATGAAGAACCACAAGTAAACACCTTGTTCATTAGTAATGAGTTACCATGCGTTTCACTTTCTAATACTGTTCTAGATCATTATTAACTCCTAATGAAGAACATAGTAACACCTTGTTCATTAGTAATGAGTTACCATGTGTTTCGTTTTCTTAAACTGTTCTAGATCATTATTAACTCCTAATGAACAACATAGTAAAACCTTGTTTATTAGTAATGAGCTACCATGTGTTTCACTTTCTAATTCTGTTCTAGATCATTATTAACTCCTAATGAAGAACACAAATACACCACGTTCAGTTGTAATGAGTTACCATGTGTTTCGTTTTCTAATACTGTTCAAGATCATTATTAACTCCTAATGAAGAACACAAATACACCACGTTCAGTAGTAATGAGTTACCATGTATTTCACTTTCTAATACTGTTCTAGATTATTATTAACTCCTAATGAAGAACACAGTAACATCTTGATCATTAATAATGAGTTACCATGTGTTTCGTTTTCTTAAACTGTTCTAGATCATTATTAACTCCTAATGAACAACATAGTAAAACCTTGTTTATTAGTAATGAGTTATGATGTGTTTAACTTTATATGACTGTTCTAGATTATTATTAACTCCTAATGAAGAACATACTAACACCTTGTTCATTAGTAATGATGTTACCATGTGTGGTTTCACACTTTCTAATACTGTTCTAGATCATTATTAACTCCTAATGAAGAATAAAGTAACACCTTGTTCATTAGTAATGAGTTACCATGTGTTTCACTTTCTAATACTGTTCTAGATTATTATTAACTCCTAATGAAGAACATAGTAACACCTTGTTCATTAGTAATGAGTTACCATGTGTTTCACTTTCTAATACTGTTCTAGATCATTATTAACTCCTAATGAAGAACATAGTAACACCTTGTTCATTAGTAATGAGTTATGATGTGTTTCACTTTATATGACTGTTCTAGATTATTATTAACTCCTAATGAAGAAAAAAGTAACACCTTGTTCATTAGTATTGAGTTACCATGTGTTTCACTTTCTAATACTGTTCTAGATCATTATTGACTCCTAATGAAGAACACAGTAACATCATGATCATTAGTAATGAGTTACCATGTGTTTCGTTTTCTTAAACTGTTCTAGATCATTATCTCCTAATGAAGAACACAGTTACACCTTGTTCATTAGTAATGAGTTACCATGTGTTTCACTTTCTAATACTGTTCTAGATCATTATTAACTCCTAATGAAGAATAAAGTAACACCTTGTTCATTAGTAATGAGTTATGATGTGTTTCACTTTATATGACTGTTCTAGATTATTATTAACTCCTAATGAAGAACATAGTAACACCTTGTTCATTAGTAATGAGTTACCATGTGTTTCACTTTCTAATACTGTTCTAGATCATTATTAACTCCTAATGAAGAATAAAGTAACACCTTGTTCATTAGTAATGAGTTATGATGTGTTTCACTTTATATGACTGTTCTAGATTATTTATTAACTCCTAATGAAGAACATAGTAACACCTTGTTCATTTGTAATGAGTTACCATGTGTTTTCACTTTCTAATACTGTTCTAGATCATTATTAACTCCTAATGAAGAATAAAGTAACACCTTGTTCATTAGTAATGAGTTATGATGTGTTTCACTTTATATGACTGTTCTAGATTATTATTAACTCTTAATGAAGAACATAGTAACACCTTGTTCATTAGTATTGAGTTACCATGTGTTTCACTTTCTAATACTGTTCTAGATCATTATTAACTCCTAATGAAGAACATAGTAACACCTGGTTTATTAGTAATGAGTTATGATGTGTTTCACTTCATTTCACTGTTCTAGATCATTATTATCTCCTAATGAAGATCATAGTAACACCTTTTTCATTAGTAATGAGTTACTGTGTGTTTCTGGTAACATATAAATAAATATTAGATGAATAAATAGCCTGTAAAATGTTAATTGATCCTCAATTGACGTAACGTATCCAGCATTTAAACCCAAAAGTGTTAAACTTAATAAAATAGTACATAGTCGTACATAATAATACATTAACAACAATATATAGACTCCTGAATGAACTCTCTGGCACAATAGACATTTTAAAGAACACTGAAAACTGAAAGAACAGCAAAGTGTAACATACAAATTGTATGGAAAAAAAAAACAATATTAATAATTAAAAAGCGGTTTAAAGTCTAAGCAAGCCAAAGTGTCAAATTTCAGTGCATTTCTGTTCAAATGGGTAACACCAGGTAGATGTTATTTTGGAGCTTTTTGTTTGTTTTTGGTAAATAAAAATGAAGACCTTCATTTTGAAAGAAAAGTTCTCTGTAAAATGACCTAGTAGTCCACATTAATGTCATGTCAAATATGTATGTTATGAATGTCTATTTAAACATTCATGAACATGTTATGAAGTGTTTATATAGGTTGTTATGAATGTGTTATGTAGGTAACCTTCAAATAAAATGTTACATTTTATTCCATCCAAAAAACACACTCAGAAATTTGTGGCCTGATTTTTTTTTACTGAAGTTAAACAGAACACTTATAGTTTGTGTATTCACCCAAATGTCAAGTGTTTTAATTAACTCAAATATGTTGCTCAAACAATGCAAATACAATACTACTCTACATCCTACCTTCTACCTGTCCTACCTGTTTTACATTGCAGCCTCATGACACTAAGGGAGTGACTAGCACACACACACCACATAGAACATAGAGGAGTATCTGGATATTCTGGTAGGCTCCCACTTCATTTCATACACAGCTAATTTTCTGATCACACATTCTTTGCATTCTGCATTCTTGCTGTCAACATTATAGGTTAGAGCTATGAAACACTTGTTATTTAAAGGCAAGAACATCCCAGGACCAGTCATAATGACTGCTATATATTTCATATATATAATTCATGTTTAATATGTAGAAATCTATTTTCATGTCAAAAGGTTTTTGCACTTTTTGTATTTTGTATTTATTTAATTGTATTTAATTTATTTAGCATTTTTATTTCACATCAGTTTCTTATGTTATTCTTTTCTATTTCACTTTTAAAATATTGGAATCTTTGGTTGTTTCATTGATTTGTGACTTATTGGACAGTTTGGATTAACGTAAACAAGTAAAATATTTGTTTACTGTGACACTGCTGTGACTTTAGTTAGGAAAATAGTGGTGATGTGAGTGAGTGTTGCAGCAGTGAGAAAAGAAGAGAAATGTCCAACGCTACATTAACGCTCCTGTCATTTTCACATCCCGCCTTTTACTTTAGTTTTCCCGGTCAAAATTGACCGGTCTGTTTTAACTGCTCTTAAGTTAGCTCAAAAACCACTTTTCACCACCAAATTTTTATTCAACATTTTTTATGTGTGACCTATGTCTGAAAGTAATGTTTAACATGAATTTATAGAATTAGACATAAAATAACTGCAGTGAAAATACAAATAGGCACTGAAAACGTATTACAAAATGAACATGTAATGTAAAAATTAAACTGAATACCAAAGACCAAACTCAACATAAAGCAAACATAGGCATCACATTTGCAGCATCTCAGGCTTGTTTTGTTGTCTCTAGGGGCACAGAGCTCACAGCACTTCCTTTTCTACTCATGTCCTTGTTGGGGGAGAGCAGCCAGGGCAGCGGCTGGGGCTGGGACTTGCATACTCCTAACCAAACTGGCAGAGGCTGGTGTGTGGGGAATATGCTGGTGCCGTTGAATAAGAAGAGTCACCAAAGCTTTTCCCAGCTCTGTATCTCTGTTATCAAATCAAATAATTCTCGAAAGGACATGAAACTGTTGTAAGGACATAGTTGCCCAGAAAATAGGCCTGCCAGTCTCTGCATCACACGTTTTGTAGCCTCATTGTTTGAGCGATATACTCTAAAAATCAACAGACCTATGTAGGCTTGGAAGTCTGGCAGGTCGATTTGTCTCCAGGTGTCCCCAAACACACGCTTGCCCTTCAGGTTTATCATCTCCAGTATAATTCCCTCAATGGACTCTGGTAAAAAGAGTTGCAAGCTGGACTTGATGTCATCCACACGAGATGTCGCATACTGTGTTGGCCCTGGCGTCAAGGCTTTTGACAAGGCTGATTGAAACCCTCAAAATTCAATGAAAGATGTGATCATCACTTTTATATGTTCAAGTGTGTAGTGTGGAGGACATCATAAGGCCTTGAGGCAATCAGATGTAAAACACAATATTTATAAGTGTTTTAAGATCTAAATCGGTCAGATTTGACCCGAACATGACAGGAAGGTTAAAACAAAATCTAAACTGCAACATTTATCTTATTGAAAATCATTTACTAAAGCCACAACAACATACACTATAAAAAATGTTATAACTTTTGACTACCCCACAAGAAAATATAATTTATGTTCAGGTTTGTGAATCTTATACATGCCTATCAAAATCCATGAATGTTAAGCGAAGTTTAAGCTAAGATGAACAAAGATACCCTAAAAATTCCAAAAATGTTAGGATTCTGTCTGAAATGTAAACAAATAAATATAAAAACTGAATGCAATTATTTGCAAATCTCTTACACCCACATTTTATTCTCAAAAGAACATAGAACACATATAACATTGGAAGCAACACATTTCTTGGGACAGAGGCAACAAAAGGCTGAAAAAGTAAGTGGTACCAATAATAAACACATGGAGGAGCAATTTGCAAAGTCACATGGAATAAAACGAGCATTGTAAGAAGGCAGAGTCTCTCAGAAGTGAAAATGTGCGGACATTCACAGATTTGTGAAAAACTGTAGAAGATAGTTCTTAAATAGAAGGTCTTCTGACGTATAAGGTAGTTGTTGAGTATAAGGGGAAGGTAGGGAAAGGTAGTTGTGGAGTAGAAGGACGCATGAAGGGGAAGGTAGTTATTGAGCAGATGAATGTCTGTAGTGGATGGTGGTTCTAGAGTAGAAGGACATCTGGAGGAGAGGGTAGGTTATTAAGTGGAAGGTCATCTGGAGGAGAAGGTAGTTCTTAAGTAGAAGGACGTCTGAAGGAGAAGGTAGTTTTTGAGTAGAAGGACATCTGGAGAAGAAAGTAATTCTTGAGTAGAAGGATATCTGGAGGGGAAGATAGTTGTTGAATATAAGGGCATGTGGAGGAGAAGGTAGTTCTTGAGTATAAGGAGGTTTGGATGAGAAGGCAGTTCTTGAGTAGAAGGACGTCTGGAGGAGAAGGTAGTTCTTGAGTAGAAGGACATCTGGAGGAGAAGATAGGTCTTGAGTAGAAGGTAGTTTGTGAGTAGAAGGACATCTGGAGGAGAAGGTAGTTCTTGAGTAGAAGGACATCTGAAGGAGAAGCTAGTTCTTGAGTAGAATGGCGCCTGGAGGAGAAGCTAGTTTTTGAGTAGAACGGTGTCTAGAGAAAAAGGTAGTTGAGTATAAGGACATCTGGAGGAGAGGGTAGTTCTTCAGTAAAAGGACTTCTGGAGGGGAAGGTAGTTCTTGAGTAGAAGATCTTCTGACGTAGAAGGTAGTTGTTGAGTGTAAGGACTTCTGGAGGGGAAGGTAGTTCTTGAGTAGAAGGACATCTGGAGGAGAAGGTAGTATATTAAGTGGATGGTCATCTGGTGAAGAAGGTAGTTCTTGAGTAGAAGGACATCTGGAGGAGAAGGTAGTATATTAAGTGGAAAGTCATCTGGTGGAGAAAGTAGTTCTTGAGTAGAAGGACATCTGGAGGAGAAGGTAGTTCTTCAGTAGAAGGACGTCTGGAGAGGAAGATGGTTGTTGAGTAGAAGGGCATGTGGAGGAGAAGGTAGGTCTTGAGTAGAAGGACATCTAGAAGAGAAGGTAGTACTTAGGTAGAAGGACATCTGGATTAGAAATTAGTTTGTGAGTAGAAGGACATATGGAGGAAAGGGTAGGTTATTAAGTGTAAGGTCATCTGGAGGAGAAGGTAGTTCTTGAGTAGAAGTACATCTGGAGGAGAAGGTGGTATATTAAGTGAAAGGCCATCTCGAGGAGAAAGTAGTTCTTGAATAGAAGGATGTCTAGAGGAGAAGGTAGTGCTTGAGTAGAAGGACATCTGGAGGAGAAGGTAGTTCTTGAGTAGAAGGGCATCTGGAAGAGAAGGTAGTCCTTGAGTAGAAGGACGTTGGTTGAGAAGGTAGTTCTTGAGTAGAAGGACGTCTGGAGGAGAAGGTAGTTCTTGAGTAGAAGGACATCTGGAGGAGAAGGAAGTTCTTGAGTAGAAGGACATCTAGAAGAGAAGGTAGTACTTGGGTAGAAGGACATCTAGATTAGAAGGTAGTTTGTGAGTAGAAGGACATCTGGAGGAAAGGGTAGGTTATTAAGTGTAAGGTCATCTGGAGGAGATGGTAGTTCTTGAGTAGAAGTAAATCTGGAGAAGGTAGTATATTAAGTGAAAGGTCGTCTCAAGGAGAAGGTAGTTCTTGAGTAGAAGGACGTCTGGAGGAAAGGTAGATCTTGAGTAGAAGGATGTCTAGAAGAGAAGGTAGTTCTTGAGTAGAAGGATGTCTGGATGAGAAGGTAGTACATTAAGTGGAATGTCGCCTGGAAAAGAAGGCAGTCTGGAGGAAGAGGTAGTTCTTGATTAAAAGGACATCTGGAGGAGAAGCTAGTTTTACAAGAGAAGGACATCTGGAGGAGAAGGTAGTCTTTGAGTAGAAGGACATCTAGAGGAGACGAAAGTTCTTGAGTAGAGAGATGTCTGGAGGAGAAGCTAGTTCTTCAATAAAAGGTTACCTGGAGGAGAAGGTAGTTGTTGAATTGAAGGATGTATGTACGAGAAGGTATTTTTTGAGTAGAAGGATGTTTGGAGGAGAAGGTATTTTGTGAGTAGAAGGACGTCTGGAGGAGAACGTAACTTCTTAAGTGGAAGGTCTTCTGGAGGAGAAGGTAGTTGTTGAGTAGAAGAGCGTCTGGAGGAGAAGGTAGTTGTTGAGTAGAAGGACATCTGGAGGGGAAGGTAGTTGTTGAGTAGAAGGACACCTGAAGGGGAAGGTAGTTGTTGAGCAGAAGGACGTCTGTAGTGGATGGTAGTTCTAGAGTAGAAAGACATCTGGAGGAGAGGGTAGGTTATTAAGTGGAAAGTCATCTGGAGGAGAAGGTAGTTCTTGAGTAGAAGGACGTCTGGAGGGGAAGGTAGTTCTTGAGTAAAAGGACGTCTAGAGGAGAAGGTAGTTCTTGAGTAGAAGGAGTTCTGGAAGAGAGGTTAGGTTATTAAGTGGAAGGTCATCTGGAGGAGAAGATAGTATATTAAGTGAAATGTTACCTGGAAAGAAAGGTAGTTTACTGAGTGGAAAGTAGTGGAGGAGGAGGTCATTCTTGAGTAAAAGAACATCTGTAGGAGAAGCTTTTTTTTACAGTAGAGGGACATCTGAAGGAGAAAGTAGTCCTTGAGTCGAATGACGTCTGGAGGAGAAGATATGTCTTGGTAGAAGGACTTC
The DNA here is from genome assembly GCA_021613375.1 of Megaleporinus macrocephalus. NCBI lineage: Eukaryota > Metazoa > Chordata > Actinopteri > Characiformes > Anostomidae > Megaleporinus > Megaleporinus macrocephalus. The sequence continues at coordinate 39,914,269 of CM038722.1, read as the reverse complement.
TGGAAGCGAAGGTAGTACTTGGGTAGAAGGACATCTGGATTAGAAGGTAGTTTGTGAGTAGAAGGACATCTGGAGGAGAGGGTATGTTATTAAGTGGAAGGTAATCTCTATGAGAAGGTAATTCTTGACTTCCGGTCTGTCTGGCGAGATGGTGGCACGGTAGAGCACTTGTCTCCCAACAATAACAAAGAAAAAACAGCCCAAAACAACTTGATACTTAATTATGAGCGGTGCATAGTAAATTTAAATATAGTGGGCGAGCAAAATGCCCAAAATCGGGAAGAAAAGTCCTGCACAAGTAAAGAAACAAGACGAGGAAGAGGATCACCAACCCTCCCAAGCTAACAGCAGTATGGCGGACGAAGCACAGCCTGACACTGGCATGGAGCCAACAAATAAGGCCAGCGTGAGCTTAATTTTGAAAGAGCTTCAAGAATTCAGAAAAGACTTTAGTCAGCAGTAAAAAGGCATAAAAGACAATATCAACAAAGTCTACAAGAGAATAGACGAAACGGAGGAGCGAATTAATATTCAAATGCATAACATATTACTATGTCAATCCAAGTAACTACATACAATGTAAACGGTTTGGGAAACCCAATTAAGAGGGGTAAAGTTTTAGCTAAATTAAAAAGGGAGGGAAGAGAAGTAGCTCTTCTACAAGAGACTCATTTATCTGTTGTGGAACATGAAAAGTTGAAGAGATGGAGATATAATCTGTATTCTTCCTCCTGTAGACAAGGTTGTAAAAGAGGGGTAGCAACCCTAATCTCTAGCAAATTGAACTTTGAGTGCACATTTGAAAAGAAAGATACTGATGGGAGATTTGTACTAATCAGGGGTTACCTACAGGGTGTGTTGGTTACCTTCCTGAATGTTTATGCCCCTCCAGAATCTGATTGGAATTTCTATAAGAATATTTTTGAGTTATTAATTCAGGAGTCACAGGGAGTCTTAATTTGTGGGGGAGATTTTAATGTAAGACTTCACTCGACTTTGGTCATAAAATATGTAAAATTTATGATGAAGGAGGTGGGACTATTAGATGTATGGAGGGAATTGAACCCTAAAAAGAGAGACTACACCTTTTTTTCTCACCCACATTCTGTCTATTCAAGACTTGATTATTTTTTTATGTTTCAGAGAGATATAACTCGGGTGTTAAATTGTTAGATTGGGACTATAGATTTATCAGATCATACCCAAGTTTCTATCGATTTAAGATTAAGCAGTGAGAAGAGGAATACTATTTGGAAGTTAAATATAAGTATTTTAAATCAAATGAGGCAGCAGTTACAGACAGATATAAAGGAATACCTAGAAGTAAATGATAACGGGGAAGTATCCCCACTAATTCTTTGCGATGCATGTAAAGCAGTCCTCAGGGGGAAAATTATGGGTTATTGTTCAAAGTTAAAAAAACAAAAAAAAAATCAGAATTAAAATCATTAGAGAGCATTTATAAAAATACATTAAATAAAAAAATGAAAGTTGAATTGGATAAGAAAAGAAACGAATTAAATGAAGTTTATGCAAATTATATAAAAAAAGCTGATTTTTCTTAAACAAAGATATTACGAGACAGGAGAAAAATCAGCCAAATTGCTTGCCTACAAGTTAAAAAAACAACAAGCAGAAAACACAATTTATAAAATTAAGGACCCCTTAACAAACTCTATACATTATAAGCTAAATGACATACAAAAAGTGTTTGAAACCTTTTACAAAAATTTATACACACAACCTAAAATAGACAAAACAAAACTAAAAGCCTTTTTTGACACAATTCAATTGCCTAAAGTGGGGGACAAACAAAATGAGGCTCTTATTAGTGAAATAACTGAAGAAGAAATTATAAAAGCAATATCACATTTAAAACCTAATAAGGCACCGGGACCTGATGGGTTTCCCTCAGAATGGTACAAGGAAATGAAAGGTCCATTGATCCCAGTAATATTTAACTATGTGCATAAGACAGGTATAGCTCCTCCATCTTGGAGAGAAGCAGTGATCTTCCTGATACCAAAAGAAGGGAAAGATAAACTGGAATGTGGAAACTATCGGCCTATAAGCGTACTAAATCAAGATTACAAAATTTTCACTTACATCTTAGCAAAAAGGACTGAAAATATTCTACCCCAAATAATCAGCCTAGATCAGACAGGTTTTATTCTACAAAGGCAGACACAAGACAATATTCGGCGCACACTACATATAATTGAGCATACAGTGGATACAAAACTTCAGGCAGTTTTTTTGGGCCTTGATGCAGAAAAGGGTTTTGATCGTGTCAATTGGGAGTTTATACAAAGTATTGCGAACATTTGGATTTCATCAGACCTTTATTAACACAATACAAGCACTGTACAAGGAACCAAGGCCGAAACTGAAAATAAATGGAAGCATATCAAATTTTGTCCAATTGTCCAACATTGTTTGCACTATTTATTGAAGCACGAAGTAGGAGTATTATTCAAGATAAAAACATTACAGGTATAAAAATGTTTGGTCAAGAACATAAACTTTCCTTATTCGCAGATGACATTTTAATTTATTTGTCAAATCCAGAAAGTTCAATTCCATACCTGTACGACACATTGGATGCTTTTGATTCCATTTCGGGTTATAAATTGAATATTCCAAAAACTCAAATACTTAGTTTTAGGTACAAGCCTGGCCAGATCGTAAGATCCAATTGAATTGGAATTTAGACTTTATGAAGTACTTAGGAGTAAATATCCCAAAAGAATTAACAAAATTATACACCTTAAATTTTGATTGTCTAAGCCAGAAATTACAAGAAGATATAAAAAGATGGAATTTAATTCCAATGTTAAGTTTTAAGTCATGAATTGAGTCTTTTTCATTAAAATGAATGTTCTGCCTAGGTTATTATATTTATTTCAAACTCTTCCAATTGAAATAAATGACAGACAATTTAATGAATGGGATAAATTAATTTTGCGGTATATTTGGCAAGGGAGAAAATTCCAAACTCTTCAATTGGCTAAAGATAAAAGAGGGGTTGCCCTATCATGCTTTAAATATTATTTCATATCGGCCCAGTTGAGATACATATTTTATTGGTGTAAACCAGATTACCAAGCAAGTTGGAAAGAAATTGAGGAAAGAATAGCTAGAGAAATTCCAATTCAATCACATTTGGGAGATAAAAGACAAGTTAGGAAGTTAATGGAGATAGGTAATAAACTGATTAATGTCAATTTGAGAATATGGCTAAATGTTATTAACAAGGGGGGCTTCCTTGAACAAGTAAAGATTCTCAGATGGTGCTCTTATGATCTAGACTTTATTCCAAATCGGCAGGATGCAACTTATAAGAGATGGGTTAAACAGGGCCTAACTTCTTTTTCAACCAAGATACACGGAATAGCTTCCAGAGGTTAAAAACTCTACATGGGTTAAATAATAGCGAATTCTATAGGTTTCTTCAGGTACGGCACTATATATATAGTAATTTGAGAGAAGCCCAAAAAGCATTTACAAACAATTTCATACTAATTTTTATTAGAGCATATAAGGCAGATCTGAGGCATAAGGTGATTTCGTGAATATACAAGGGTCTCCAGGAGGTGAAAATAACTAACACTGCTTATATAAAACACAAATGGGAAAAAGAATCCAACAGTGGCATTCCAGATGAAGTCTGGACAAAATACTGTGAATTTCAATGGAGAATAACAAGTTCATTATCATGGAGAGTGTTTGGATGGAAGAGCCTCAGCAGATATTTCATTACACCTATTCAGTCGTCTCATCATTCAGGCTCATCTAGTTGTAGGAGGTACTGTGGCACCCAGGAAGCCAATCATTTTCATTTGTTTTGGGCCTGTCCAAAGATGAAGATCTTTTGGAATGGGATTAATACAAAACTATTTAACATATTTGGGCCAGACATGACTTTTAATTGGAAAGAACTTTATTTTGGGCTACTACAGTCAACGTCAGTAAGCACTCAAACAAAGTACCTATTTGGAATACTTAGTGTAGCTGCAAGGAAAGCAATCACAAAAAAGTGGCTTAAGCCTGAAACACCCTCCATCGAAAACTGGTATGATATTATCTACGAAATCTTTGTGATGGAAAGAGAAACTTTTTCTATTAGGCTTCAGAATGATAGATTTGAAAGAATTTGGAAGAAGTGGAAAAGGTGTATCTTCCTGAAATACCCTTCTTTTGTTTAAATAAATTAAATATACTTTTGATTCATTTACTGTAAGTATAAGTCTGTACTGTACCCTTTTTTCTTCTAGCATGCATATTTTATTCATAACTGTACCCCAAGTTTTATTTTATTTTATTTGAGATTTGGATGTTTTACTATATCCTTTTATTATTATTATTATTATTATTATTATTATTATTATTATTATTATTATTCAGTTTTGTATTTGTAAAAAAAAAAGAAAGACAAGTGATGAATCACATAATAAGGGTAATTTAAAATGTTATCTGAAAATTCTGTTGTACTGAAATGTGATTAAAAAAAATTAAAACAGAAAGCAACGATTAGCAAATATAATAGAGCAATATTTTGTTCGCAGTGGAGCATAGCACACGTATCAGATGTTAAAAGTGAGGCATGAGACCAGTTGCTGGAGTTTTGGGAGAGGAATGTTGTTCCATTCTTGTCTGATGTAGGGTTGTAGATGCTCAACAGTCCTGGGTCTTCTTTGCCAAAACCTAAAACCTCTATATACAGTTCAGTATTGATGGTGCTTTTCCAAATGTGCAAGCTAACTAATGTGACCCCATACCATCACAGATGTAGGTTTAATGATCTGTGAGCTGGATGGTCCTTCTTTTGCAAAATGTGGTTTTCAAAAAGAATTTCATGTTTTAAATGATCTGACCATAGAACAATTTTCTATTTTGCCATTTTAAGTGAGCTTTGGCCCAGAAAAGACTGTGGTCTTTCTGTATCGTGTTGACATACGCTTTCTTCTTTAACTTGCACGTGTGGATTGCACAGTAAACTGTGTTTACAAACAATGAATTCTGGAAGTTTTCCTGAGCCCATACAGTGATTTCCACTACAGAATCATGCCTATTTTTATGTAGTGCTGCCTGTGGACCCGAAGAGCAGTAGCATCCAATATTGACTGTCCCTTGTGCACAAGGATTTCTTCAGGGTCTCAGATTTTTTGGTAATATTAGATGGTGGGTTATCTAAAGTCTTTGCAAACATTCAGAATATTTTTCTGAAATACTTCCACAATTTTTGATGCAGTTTTTTTCGCAGATTGGTGAATTCTCTTTTTATATCATGTGACTTAACTTTTAGTACCACTTAATTTTGTAGAAGGACATCTGGAGGGGAGGGTAGATTATTAAGTGGAAAGTCATCTAGAGGAGAAGATAGTATATTAAGTGGAAGGTCGTCTCGAGGAGAAGGATGTCTGGAGGAGAAGGTAGTTTTCAGTAGAAGAACGTCTGGATGAGAAGGTAGTTCATTAAGTGAAATGTTGCCTGGAAAGAAAAGTAGTTTATTGAGTGGAAAGTAGTGGAGGAGGAGGTAATTCTTGAGTAAAAGAACATCTGTAGGAGAAGCTATTTTTACAGTAGAGGGACATGTGGAGGAGAAAGTAGTCCTAGAGTCGAATGACGTCTGGAAGAGAAGATGTCTTGGTAGAAGGACTTTTGGAAGCGAAGGTAGTTTGTGAGTAGAAGGACATCTGGAGGAGAGGGTATGTTATTAAGTGGAAGGTCATCTTGATGAGAAGGTAGTTCTTGTGAAGAAGGACAGCTGGTGGAGAAGGTAATTCTTGAGTAGAAGGACATCTAGAGAAGACGATAGATCTTGAGTAGAGAGATGTCTGGAGAAAAAGCTAGTTCTTAAATAAAAAGGTCACCTGGAGGAGTAGGTAGTTGTTGAATTGGAGGATATATGTACGAGAAAGTATTTTTTGAGTAGAAGGATGTCTGGAGGAGAAGGTAGTTTGTGAGTAGAAGGATGTCGGGAAAAAAAGAAAGTTCTTGTGTAGAAGGACATCTGGAGGAGAAGGTAATTCTTGGGTAGATGAACGTCTGGAGAAGAATGTAGTACATTAAGTGGAAGGTCATCCGGAGGAGAAGGTAGTTCTTGAGTAAAAGCCCATCTAGAGGAGAAGGTAGTGTATTAAGTGTAAGGTTATCTGGAGGAGAATGTAGCTTATTAAGTGGAAGGTCTTCTGGAGAAGAAGGTAGTTGTTGAGTAGAAGGATGTCTGGAGGAGAAGGTAGTTGTTGAGTAGAAGGACGCCTGAAGGGGAAGGTAGTTGTTGAACAGATGGATGTTTGTAGTATATAGTAGTCCTAGAGTAGTAGGACATCTGGTGATGGTAGGTAATTAAGTGGAAGGTCATCTGAAGGAGAAGGTAATATATTAAGTGGAAGGTCATCTGGTGAAAAAGGTAGTCGTTGAGTAGAAGGACGTCTGGAGGAGAAGATAGTTCTTGAGTAGTAGGACATCTGGAGGAGAAGGTAATTCTTGAGTATAATGATGTCTGGAGAAGAAGATAGTTCTTGGGTGGAAAAGACATCTGGAGGAGAAGGTAGTACTTGGGTAGAAGGACATCTGGATTAGAAGGTAGTTTGTGAGTAGAAGGACATGTGGAGGATAAGGTAGTATATTAAGTGGAAGGTCGTCTCGAGGAGAATGTAGTTCTTGAGTAGAAGGACGTCTGGAGGAAAGGTAGATCTTGAGTAGAAGGATGTCTAGAAGAGAAGGCAGTTTTTGAGTACAAGGACATCTGGAGGAGAAGGTAGTTCTTGAGTAAAAGGACTTCTGGATGAGAAGGTAGCTCTTGAGTAGAAGGACATCTGGATGAGAAGGTATTTCATTAAGTGGAATGTTGCCTGGAGAAGAAGGTAGTTTATTAAGTGAAAGTAGTCTGGATGAGAAGGTACTTCTTGCGCAGAAGGACATCTGAAGAAGAAGATACTTCTTGAGTAGAAGGACATCTAGAGGAGACGATAGTTTTTGAGTAGAGAGATGTATGGAGGAGAAGCTGGTTCTTAAATAAAAAAGGTCACCTGGAGGAGTAGGTAGTTGTTGAATTGAGAAGGTATTTTTTGAGTAGAAGGATGTCTGTAGGAAAAGGACGTCTGGAGGAGAATGTAGCTTATTAAGTGGAAGGTCGTCTGGAGGAGAAGGTAGTTTATTAAGTGGAAGGTTATCTGAAGAAGAATGTAGCTTATTAAGTGGAAGGTCGTCTGGAGGAGAAGGTAGTTCCTGAGTAAAAGCCCTTCTAGAGGAGAAGGTAGTTTAAATAAAAATTTTTCATTCCAGTTTATGTTGTTTATTATTAATTTAACTGCTGCTTTTTTGTTTATTTTGAAACTGTTTCACAAAAGCAAATTTTCTATGATTTTTCATAGAAAATCTCAAAAATCTCAAAACACATTTGATGAAAAAGTCATTCGCAAATCACCAGAAAACCTGTGACCGTTTCAGAATTCCCACCAATCATACTTTCAGTTATTTTGCTGAGAAGGAGGAAAGCTCATGCATATTGAAAACATTTAGAGATTAAAACACAGAACTTTTATCATTATAAAGCCAAAAAGATAAACTTTATGTATATATGTGACTTTATATGTACGTATTATACATATGTGTATATTATATATATACACACACACATATATATATATATATGTGACAGTTTGAAAATTACATCAAACTCCTTGAGACTCAAGACCAGCAGGACCATCAGTGTGTAGGAAAGAATATCAATCTTTAAACACTCAAGTGGTTTCTGATGCTGGACAATATACCCCTGGAGAACACATGGCAGCTATATATGTAATAACAATGAATTGGCTTCTAGGAAGCAGTAATAATTAATAAGCATAATCATTTGTAATGTTTCCACATACAGATATCATGACATTTTTAAAAAGTAGCTAATTCCCATAAATTCCCATCGCATACATCAGGCTCAGTCCTCTGGTCAAATTTTGGAACTGAGGCTGACTGTCCATTTCTGGGGTATGACCCCAAGGCTTCTCATACCCATGTACTTTTTTTGTTGCTGCCAAACATGGTTTCACACCGGCGGTGCTCGCTCACCAAGAGCTTCAGCCTTCATTGTGTTTAATGTTCTTTCAATGGATGCCTATTCTTAAATGATCTTTATTAATTAGTCTATAATAATTTCTGGTGAGTATTGTTAAGTATTGCTTTAGTTATTCATTATCAAATAATATTAGACTATGGGATCATAGTTAAGAGTGATTAAAAATTGTTAATTTATTAAAAATGAATAAATGTTCTCCTACATCTGGTATAGGTAGGGTTAGGGGTTGTATTAAAAAGGGCCTTATTCACGAAAACCACATATTTTTATATTCTACTAAAACAACAGTAAAGGTTATTATTAATTTTCCTTAAATAATTTGCTGTTATATACCTTGCTCCCGCAGTAGGTCTTCCAATACGCTGTTGTAGCTGTTTGGACATAGAGAAGCTAAGATATGTCTACATGATATGTTGACAACACTGAGGGGCACAGTGTTGTTTCCCCCTTTGCAGTTATAACAGCTTCTACTCTTATGAGTAGCTTTTAACAATATTTGAGTGTCTGTGGTAATTTCTACCCATTCAGAAGATCATTTGTAAGGTCAGACGGTTCTAGTTCATCACAAAGGTGTTGGATGGGGTTGAGGTCTGGACTCTTTGTGGGCCAGTGAAGCTCTTTCAAAACTTAACCAACCCACAAAGTTAGAAGAATATAATTTTGTAAAATATTGTCGCTGTCCAATGAAAAACATGTATTTCCATTTTTGTCGATTTTGAGTTTTCTACATCATTTGAACACGCCAATGCCTGTTTATATGATAAACGAACCAATAGAAGTGCTGCAAAATAGCTCAGAAACATTTCTGGTTCCATTGTCTTCCATTGAAAGTAAAGTATGTTTTTGGTCTCTCGTGTAATGTTGCAATTTTGGAAATACTTATTTTTCATTGGGCAGCGACGATATCTTGGACTGATTTAGCATTTCATCACTTAACTGGAACTTCCCTGAGAAACACTCCATAGCATCATACCTCCTCCACCAAGGCTCACACTGCAGTCAGACAGGTAACGTTCTCCTGGTATTCTACAAACCAAGACTCGTCCATCAGACTGCCAGATAGAGAAGCGTGATTGGTCACTCCACAGAACAGGTTTTCACTGATCCAGAGTCCAGTGTCGGCGCTTTACTCCATCTGACACTTATCTGACGCTGGTATTTTGCTTGGTAATGTAAGGCTTGTGTGTAAATCTTTTTGTAAATTGTACATTTTACAGTGCTCTGAAGTGTGTGCAGATTCTGTTCTTACCTAAGAACAAGTCCCAAATAAGAAAACGCTGGTGAAGGTAAACATCTTCCTGAAAACTGTGGAAGAGGGTTTTAAGAAGAACTTTTTTCTTGAGAATGGTTGGTAAACGAGGCCTCCTGTATTTGTGGTAAGGTATGAAAGTAGCAGAATGCTAGCTAGCCCGGACACATCACTATCTTTGTTTTTCTGGAGCATCCTTTCCAGGTTCCTTCTTTTGGGTCCTTGGATCTGTTTCTATAGTCTTTCCTTTATCTTTGTGCTAGTGCTGGGCAGGTGCCAGTGTCAAAAGTGTAATGTATTTTTAGCTGTGCTTGTGTTTTTTTGACCCAAATGGTGTTTATTTGATTTGATTATTGGTGTTGATGTGTATTTTGTGTATTGATCTGTTTGTTTTGATGTGTTTTTTCACTGTGTGCTGTGGGTTTGGGACACTGCTTGTGACTGAGGGTCTGACACAGACAGCTGATTACAGCCACTTGAGTATTTCCCTCTGCTTAGTGCTGGTTGCGTAAGAGACTGATTAGTAATTAATCGACAGGTGAAAAAGGGACAGCCAAGCTTTATAGGCAGCGGATGTGGAGGCAAGGGGGGAGATCGCCACACTGGGAAGCACGGGGAGACAGCGGGGTGCATCGCTTGGAGGGCGTGTTAGGTGAATGTAAGGGACGACTGTGGACCTGGTGAGGGAGAAGAGCCAGCTGAAGTGACACCGCGGTGGAAAATGAAGTTTAATTCAACGCACCTTGAAGCTAAGTAAAGGAAAGTTTGATTGCTTACGGTGGCTGTGTGGTGCTGTATCTGTGTGCTTGTGACTGGACACTGTCTCCCTCCCCTAGTGCTTCTCACCGTAAGCGCAGGACGAGGCGGAGAATCGGACGCTGGATTATTCCAGTTCTAAAAACAAGCTGAAGTGGCGCGATCTGGTGGGAAGCGAGACGATTTGGTGTCAGCGGCTACCTACGGGGCTTCAACGCGCACTAAAGCGAAGTTTCAGGAGAGTTGGATTTCCTGTGTGTGTGTGTGTGTGTGTGTGTGTGTGTGTGTGTGTGTGTGTGTGTGTGTGTGTGTGTGTGTTAGTTCTTCGTGGTGTGCTGTAGTGACTGAGAGACTGCTGTTGTCTGCCCCTAGTGTTCTGGAGGAGTTGAATACTGGTCGCGGAAGAGAGAAGACTGAGCCTGTTCAACTCTATGTTCATCTAGACGGCTTTATGGACTATTTGGTGTGACTGGTCTTATTGAACGGCTTTGACTTTTTTGGGTTTTATTCCAAATCTATGCTAATGAGTGCTGGGTGTTTTTTTGTTTTTTAGTATTTTAAGGTTTGTATATTTTTAAGAAACGAATGGGATATCATTTTTACTGCTTCTTTTAAGTGTGCACATTTTATTTATGGGTGTTTATTCTGACTTGTGTAAATAAAAAATTTATATAACTACTAAGTTAGGTGTCTTCCATTTTCACAACAGTGGTAGTTTCTCTGCTGGTTATTAGGACCTCACACTTCGTGTGACACCTGTGTGAAAGCAAAAGTGCAGGGAGGACGGTAACCACCTAGCAACAGTAGTCCCCACATGCAAGGCTTTGTTTCCTGTTCTGACTCTTTGTTAGGAGTTTCCATACAGGTCCCTTCAATCCCAGTTTTTGTGGACAAGTAAACATCTTACAACAATATGCAGTGTCCTTCACAAATTTTATTTTCGAAGTGTATCTGTACCACAATTGTTTGCACCCCATTCAGTACTTTGTGCCAGTCCCTTTGTAAAGATAACACTGAGTCTCCTGCAGCATTTAATACAACTGGAGAACACATCTGAGAACCTCTTCAGATTTCGAGGTCTGTGTTTGTGAATTCTCCTCTTCAGCTCAACCTACAAGTTGTCTCCTGGGTTTATGTCCAAGGACTGGAATGACCATGGCATAACCTTTATTCTGTGCTCAGTGGATTTTGAGGTGTGCTTTAAATCGTTCTGCTTTGTTAGAATATCCAACCATGGCCCACATTGAGCTTTCTGCAGTGAGTTTTTGATATCTGCTGATGCCTAATGGAGTCTGTGATTCCGTCTAAATAAACTGTCCAGGGCATTTTGAAGACAGACAGCTCCACACCATCACACATCCCCCACCATACTTCACAGTGAGGTTGAGGTACTTCTCTGCGTAGCTATGTTAGTGTCTACACCAAAACTTGTATCCAGTGTTGCTCTATTGTGGTCTCATGTGACAACAGAACATGATCTCACTGAAAGTTCTTGTAAAGTCTGGATATCTTTAAGGGGTTTGAGTTTGTTGGTCCCTGACAGTAGAATTTTTCCTCTGGTGACCCTTCCAAACAATTTGTGGCTGTGTAGGTGCTCTGACCCCCAAGACTTAAGTAATGTGTGTAATTCCTCATCTGTGACTCTTGGCAGTATTTTGACTATTTGTAACATCTCTCTTACTGTGTATGGGGTCAATAGACACATCCTCATCCTGGCAGATTCTTAACATCAGCTGCTTTAAGCTTCTTAATTATTAAGCTATTCAACTGTTTAGTCATTTTTCTGTAGCAGTTTCCTGATTTGTACTTGTATTTGAGTATTACCTGTCTCAGTATTTTGAGTATCGTCCATGCAATGATTACGGGTAAATATTGAAAAACACCCACTTTTTCATTTGAATGGGTTTGCATGTTGGGATTCCTTTTCCTGTACAGGTGCATCAAGGTCTGGCTTACAATTGCATGTTATCAAAAGGGAACATGTGACAGAGGTTACAATCCAACAAGAATTGTTTACACAGGGGTAATTAAATCAAAAGGTGTTATCACAATGCCCAAAACAGGTTCTGTGACAAACAGCTCTTAATAGAACAGCCAGGGTTTACAGGAAAAGGTTGTGTGTGTGTGTTTGTTGGGGAAGGCAGTGGAAAGTATAAAAGGATGCAGTCTCTGTGTGTGTGTGTGTGTGTGCGCGTGCAGAGGACTTTACTTCAGCAAGGTCTACATCACAGGAACACATCTGGCATCTCAGCACTTCACATCTCTGTGAGTATTCAGTGTTTTCAGTGGAATTAAAGGCATATGTAACTAAGTCTGAAAATAGGAAACTCAGTTAATGTAACACTTTAACACCAAATGCAGTATCTCATGAAAATGAGTACATCCCTCAAATTTCTGCACATATTTTCATATCTTTTCAGGGGACAAAACTATAGAATTGAAACTTGGATACAAGTTAGAGTAGTATGTGTACAGCTTGTATAGCAGTATAGATTTACTGTCTTTTGAAAATAACTTGGCACACAGCCATTAATATCAAAATAGCTGGCAACACAAATGAGTACACCTCACAGTGAACATGTCCATGTGTAAAATGTTAAGCGTCCAGTCTCTATATTGAGCAAAAAACAATGCATGCTTTATGATGGTGTCAGAATTGGCTGTAACACTAAAGATGTCCTGATAAAATTAAACATGCAATTAAACATACAACCTTTACATAAAATTATGTATAATGTTGCTGTTGGAGCAAAACTTAAATTAAACACTGATTATGCTTAACTTTGGATATGGTTTTTAACTTTTCCAATACAACTTAGTATGAATGTATAGATCATTATATTTGCAAAAATAATTTATCTGAATTAAGCAGATGTTTTCCATTTTGTGTGTCAAGATTGAATTTGATTCTGTAATCAAGAGATCTGGAGGAAAAAAAAAATTATGGGGGTGGAGGGTTTATCAATCCTTGTCTTCCACCTGGTTAACATGTGAAGCCGAATTTATGTTTAAACATATGAAAATGTTTGCTTTAAACAAAAGTTTACAAAAATAAGTACGTAATGCTATCTAAATTTTATACAGTGTAAAGTACACACCCCAGAATAAGTATATAATGTTTAGGCCAATCACGTTTATCTGCTTATTACAAATTTGTAAAATAAAGGGCTGCCAAAATTAATGTTACAATTTTCATAGTGTTAGCATTAATATAGGTTTAACTATACAAGTATGTCAAAAATCTGTCACAAAGTTAAAAAAAAAAAAGTAAAAAAAAAAGCATTGTTTTACTGTACAGTAAACTGCCAAAGTTCAAATGTGATATTTGGGTTGTTATAATTTGACTTAGAAAAAATTAAGTATTAGGCTTTTTTTTACTTACCAAATTTTGTACACCAAACAATTCTGTACATGTTTTATATACTGTAAAAACAGAAAGCAACTTAGACTAGTGTCTGAGCTGCCGTCAAATTTTGAGTTAGTAAGTTTCAAACACCAACTTGGCTCGAACGTAAATGGAGGGGTGAACTAAACTTAAAACTAAATTTTAATTTGGGAGGAGATGTGAAGTAAAAGTGGGAGTCATGATCAAAAGTAAATAAAACAGAAATGGCCAGAAACTATATAACGCTCAATATGTTAGCAGGGAGCCCTCAGGTGGCCAGGTGGGGAATTACTGACAATTGAGGCCAAAACAAATTTAATACAAAACACTACCTCTGTGTTTCACAAGTGACGCTGCTTTTCCTTTTGATACTCATGAAGTGCACATATTTAGAAAACAGGTGAGGAGCCACTGGTGTCATGTGTTTAAAACAAAGGAAAATAAAACAATTTCTCAATGATCATTATGTTGGGATGTTTCAGTTTCTATTCTATGTCCTTATTTAAGTGTTAGCTTTGTTTATGGAAGTCCAAACGGCCTTTACAACCACCACACTCTAGGCAGAAGTCTGCCTTTCCAGAGCAGACATAACTAATGCATAACTCCCATCACTCATTAATCCTTTTACTGCTCCTATGAAATAATGTGTTTACAGTGATCTGTTTTTGTTATCACACTATGTGCACTTTTGTCCACTTTACTGGTCAGCACCACAAACAAGTTGTGCTTTTGTGAATGCTCACAGGAGTGGATCATGTGGGAGAAATGAGTATTAAACATTTTTTTTATTAAAACATTTCCAATGCTGCTCTTCACATGATAATTACCATCCCAATCCATAATTGTTCATTAAAGTTAAATGGAAAAAAAAAAAGTGTTAATTTCAGCCGGGTTAGTACATGTTGGTAAGTTAGTATTTCTATTAATAGGTTAGGTATCTACTTTTAAATGCAAGTAATCAAGTTGTTTGGCACCATTCTGCGACAGAAGAAACATCTCATGTGTAGAAGCTAACAGCTCTAACAAAACCTCCCCGTGAGCAGGATAGCAATAGTACTGATGGATTCCTCAAATATTGAATGCTCCATAGGGGCCCATTTTCCACAAGTTGTGGGAACATCACTCAAACATCAAAGGAGCTCCTTGCAAGCTTTCCAACATCTGTTTCTGCAGACAAAGCATGTAAAGTTTGTTTGATCCAGAACATTTGGAGGAGCCTGTAGATTACTGGGAGAATATAGTGTGGTCAGACAAGACATACAAAACAAGATGCCAGTAATGACTCCAAATGACCCAAATATTTCCATATCTACAGCGAAATGTGAAAGTGTAGACATCATAATATGGGTCTGTTGTTCTTTTCAATGTAAGTCAAAGGAATGGAGATATTTACTGGCACATTCTGTTATCCACCAATACGATGAACACGACATGTTGGCAGACCTTCCAGCAGGACATCCATACAAAACATACAGCAAAGGAGATTATCAGCTAGTTTCACAGGAGCAAAACAGTGCACTTCAGTCTTAACTAAAATATTTCTTAACAGATAAATATGAATGAGAATGATACATTTTTGTTGCTATGTTTAATGAGTTCAATCTATTTACACTGATTTTGAATTTTAAAAACATCTGATAGTAAACATGCAAATGTAATTAAAAATTGGGTTAGCTGTGTTTTAGCACTCCCAATGTGGCCCTCATCAAGTGGATACACAATAGAATTCTCTAAAATCAGGCGTGCTACTGTGATGCCTCTTACGATTCCTAAATTAAGAACACAGAATTCTGATGAGACTGATGCAGTAGAAGGGTTTTATTTTTTCTATAAAAGACAAAGTTTAAAGACAAACCCCAATATCTAAAAAGCAGTTAAAAATACAATTTATTCCAATCACAAATACTATTTAAAAAACTATAACAGACTTCAACATTTGGCTAACATCAAACAGCATCCAGTCATGCCATTACCACAACCAGAAGAATGTGGCACTCACAGGTGACTCTAGGGTCTCACAAATAAGAACACAACCAGTGGCCTCAGACCTTGCCACCCCACACTAAATCCTATACACACAAGCAAATGAGATTACTATAATAATTAATTAAATCTAAACACACACAAGAAAAATTTAAATCAAATGAAAAAAAAAAGAAATCAAACAATAGTTACTCTCAACCAAAAATACATCCCACAAAAACCATAGGCATGTACTGTCTGCCAAGGTGAACTGAAGCCACCTAGAATGTTATCTGAGGCCACACTAGTCAGTCATCAGGGAATTCGTTTTAAATCGGCTACACATGATTTAGGCACCCAACATGATGAGAAATACTCTGAGCATCCACTACAAGGGATGCTCAACCTTCACTTAATCCAGAATAAAAGTAAAAAATAAAATAGTAAAATCAATATACACAAACACACAAAAAACAGCGTCTATTATCCCCCAGGTACCTGCGCCCTGTAATACAACATATGCACATGGTTACTAAAATTAGCCTAGTTTCAAACACAGCATCCCTTTAAAATAGACCAGCTCATACCTGTACAGCGATGTATTAGCCCACATACCCCTGAGAACCTCAGCTCCCACCAAGCATCCGAATCTATCTCAGACTATAATATAAAAAAAAACGTACCATAACGAAAGAGCCTTAGATAACAAGAACCATATCGTGTCTTCATGCTACTAATCACTCAGACACTCCAACACACACTGTTCAAACTTACAGACTCTGACACACTGACACCACTTGATCGAGCCAAAACAGTCCTTCTATGGATGGAGCTTTCACCTTTCTACTCTAGCTAATGCTCTATCAAAACACGAAGTATAAACACAGAAACAATTACTACAATTAACTTAATAAACAAGAAAAACGACCGGCAAAACCCAAACAAGACCAAACGATACTTTGGTAAGCTATCGCGGGACTTAAATACCCCTCCAAGATGGCCGCCTCCAGGAGCTGCCTTCAAAATAAAAGTCCCGCTCTCACTGTTAAGCCTGCTGGCTACATTTAGATTACTAATGATAAAATTACATTAACTGATCTTTTTCTGAGGCAGGTAATCTCAGTATTTCAGCATTAAGATGACATTTCCCAATAAAAATAGTGTTAAGATTAAATGGCGTTGCTTTACTCTAACCATAAAAGAATATCATTAATGTAGCAAGATTGTATCATATATTGTAAAGGCTGGTAAAATACTAAGAATATTCAGCAACCAGAAGGTGCTGCACTCTTTAAAAGGATACAGGCCAGTGAAGTGATATTAAAACTGCTGTAATATGATCTCATAACATTTTTTATAGCATGGCAATAATAATGATAATAATAATAATAATAATAAGAAGAAGAAGAAGAAGAAGAAGAAGAAGAATAGTCTTTATTTATAGAGCGCTTTTCATACCAGTAGCAGTGCTTTACAGACAGTTTTCATCTGTAACAACAAATTCAATTTACCAAAGACAAAGTTCAACTTTGTAGCTACTATGATGTTAAAGTTTTAATTAAATGCCAAAATAAAGAAAGATGTTTTTAATTGTTTCTTAAAAGTGAGAACTGATCCTGACTGTCTAATAGAAGCTGAACTGAGCTCAACAGTTTAGTGGCAGAAGAGTCTCTCCAGGTTCTCTGTATGTTACGGAGTGTGTTTTTACAGAAGGTCAGTATCTGCAGATCTGAGATCAGCAGCTGGAACATAAACAGAGAGACGTTCTGTGATGTAGCAGGTTCTAGATTATTTAGAACTTTATAGTCAAGTACAGAAGTTTAAAGTCTGTTCTGCAGCTCAGAACTGATCTGAGATCTCTTTAGTGTTTGTCAGGATCCGAGCTGCTGCGTTCTGTTGTAGGGGTTGTAGTGTTTTGTACTGCGTTGTAGGGGATTGATTGTTTTCTTAGGAACTCCAGATCGAAGAGCATTACAGTGTTCAATTCTGCTTGTAACAAACACTTTAACAAGTAATTCACTCTGAAATAAAATAGGCCAAACTTTGGTAAATATTTCTCAGATGATAAATAATACTACTTTAGTGATGAAATAAAATTTAGGACAGAGTCTAAGGTCACACTCAGGTTTTGTACCTCAGGTTTGATATTAGTAGTTAAAGAACTGAATCTGTCATAAAGCAAATGTCTCTGAGTTTTAGACCGAGAATCAGTCATTTCAGTTTTCTCATTTAAATTGACATCCACTGACAAATATCTGACACACAGCTCGTAAGTCTGTTTACTGAATGTAAATTACCAGAAGGAATAGAAATGTATGATTGTGTGTCATTAGCATAACTATGAAAGTTTACATCATGCTTCCTAATGACATTACCTAGAGGTAACATGTACAATGAGAAAAGCACAGGCCCTAGAACTAACCCCTTTGGTACCCGACAGAAAGTATAACATTTTCTTCCTATCTGTCTGTCTGTTAAATGAGACTTAAACCATTTTAAATGCTGACCCAGCATTCAAGACAGTGGAAATAAATCAAAAGCTGCAATAAGATCCAATAAGACCACAACAGAAGGATTTAGTATATCAGCACTAAGCCTGACAACACAAACCGGTGCTGCCTCAGTACTATGGTTTGAATGAAAACCTGATTGAAACTCCTCATATAACTTGTTTGATATTAGAAGGATTTAGTTACTTAAGGAAGGAAGGTTAGAGATTGCTCTAAAATTATTTAGTACAGAATGATCCAGGTTACTCAGGTTTTTAGTAGAGGCTTCACCAAGGTAGTCTTAAAAGCATCTGGACAGAAAACATTTTACAACAGTTAAGACTTCATTCAGAACACAGTCAGACACCATTTTAAGAAATAAAGTAGAAACAGGATCAAGATCACATGCCCACTGTTTATAACAACTGTAGATCCTGATCACTGATAACAGAGAAAGATATCATTACTGATGTAGGAGGTTTGTCAGAAAGGTTACTGTAACTTATTCCAACTGGCTGAACTATGCTTTGTCTTATTAATGCTGTCTTTTTTTGAAAATGAATTGCAAACTATTCACAAGTTTTAAAGAATATGTCCATATGAGGGTTAGGGTTAATTAGTCTGTCTATGGTGGATAAGATAACTTTGGTATTATCCTTATGTTTATTAATTATACTAGAGATGTATGACTGTCTGGATATTTAGCACTGTTGTAGGTGTTAATCTCCTCTTTGATCTTCTTTGAGAAGATCATAATATATCTGTAGTTTAGTTTACCTCCGTAAGCGCTCTGGTTCACAGCACTCAGCGGGCGTTTTTCCTCATTTATCCACATTTTTTTTTTTAGGTTTTGCTTCAATTTGGCACATCAAGAGTTTCATTAATCTAGCATTAAAATCAGAGACCAGATCATTTCAGGAGGAAGCCAGAGATGTATCAGATGTGGTTTAAATATTTTTAGATTTCTCAACTGTTCCTGAGTTAATGTAACATTTCTTAAATTAACATTTGAGCATAACATTAGCATTTCTTTCCTTACTTTTATATTGAGATGACAGAATATACAGAAGAGGTCTGACAGAAAAATGGCAGAGATGCGGGACACTTTAGTATTTAATGCCAGTGTTGTGCAGCAAAGTTCATATAAGTAAACATATGTTCACATAAGTATCATTTTTAATTAAATGACTTAGTCACCACCAGAACCAAAAAAAAAAATCACTTCTTGTGCAGAAGTGGAATATTTAGGTGTAATGTTATTGGCAATGCCAGGAATGCTACTGCAAAAGATAAGCAGAAAGTTAAAACATGCTATCCATGGAGAACTTCAATAATGCAGAACCATAAACTAGACTTGAAATTACTTTATTTAAAGCCAAAAAAGCATGCAATAGTTTCCAAACTGTTTTCAATATTCTTACTTTTATTCAGTTTTCTTAAAGTACTTGATTTGAAGGGGTCTCATCATGTGCATAACTGAATCTGTAATTAATTAAATAATTTGTCTACTAAGTTGGGACCAGTACCTCCAAGCAGCATGTGGAATTGTGTAGATAACTTTAAACAGGCCACATCAGTTTATGCATCATAACCTCAGAGCATATTTTAATATTTGCCTAACCCAGTTCCCTAACTTGCAGCCTTTGCCTTACTCTCTCAGTGTTTCCACATATAACAATATTTGTTCCGAACTGATCACTCTGAACCCTCAACTATTGTCTCAAATTCTAATAAAACAGCCCTGTATATCTTTCCACTACATAACCCAAATCAAATGGTATTCTCATTACCCACCTAACATTAACTCAAAAGGTGTGAGACCTGTTGGTGTGTGTGGGATTAGGCTCACCAGTGCAGCAGAGACTATGATGACAAGGCATGCTGAATTTCTGGAATACTTCCATCATCCTTGAGTTTGGAAAACACTTTTTTTTCAGGGTTTCATTTCAGAACTTCACAGCCTGATTTCCCCTTTAAAAATGACATTCAATGCTCAGGTGAGCTTATAGAGTCCATATTTAGACATTCCACAATAATCAAACATGCTAAACGCTCGTCTTGAACGCATTACAGTCATGGGTTTAGACTAAGTTTAAAATGGCCTTGTCTCTTTCATCAAGGTGGATCTCAAGGCTTTATAATAGGACCGACTCAAATTCCAGTAATACCACTGGCATCAACTGTATTCTATCCAACCTGACTTAGTAGGACCCTTCTGTGTCTGCGTGAACAGTGGGTAGTGGTAGGTGTGTATGTGTCTTCATGATGGAAATGTGACAGAGAGGCAGAACATTGGTAGCACTGGGCTTCATATCATCTGACCAGCAGTCTCATTTCAGCCACAGTTAAGACCAGTTTCTTTGCTTTATTATAATGCTTTTATCATATAAAACCCCAGAATTAGATACTCACAAATGTGTTGAATTACATTAATTTAAATGTTACATTCATAAATTCAACTCATGTGTCAGACCAGTATGTTGATTTGCAAACATACAGGTACCAAATAGCAAGAATCTAAGAACCTCCTTCTATGCTCAATTGTTATACACAACAAATTTACCTAGCTATGTCACTTAAAGCATCATATATCTAAAATATATACGAGTGAATGTACTGACCTGCCTTTAAGAGTATGTGTGAAGTGTGCAAAAGTGTCCCCACATTTGTTTATATATATATATATATATGTAATATCTATTGTTAACTGATTCTAATTAAACTGAACCCTTCAATGTTTGAAAACTCCTTTATATTATTTACCTAAGAAATTCATGTACTTTAAACATTGCTACTTAATCTTGTACATAAGCACACTGATCAGTCTCATATTGTTTTTCGATTAGTTTTGTACAGGTTGTTTACAGTGACATGGCCAAGTCAAATCCGGAATGCTTTCAAGTTGTGATTTTGTTAGTACAAAAAAGTAACTCAGTTACTTAAGCAGTTTTCCACTAAACACTAAATTACTCTTATTTAAGTAATTTCTTGTATTAATATTCTGGTGGTATAGTTACATATTGGACATACAGAGCACATGTACAACAGCACTTATGCAGACCTTAGACTTTATTGGTACGTGAGTCCTTTATATGTAATGAATATCTTGTGCCTCATTTTCGAGTTGAATATATAAGTACAGAGTAACATATGTACGTTACATGGTAATGGCAAGTACTACCAAACTGCTTTAGGAAGTAAATGTCTATGTGTGAAAAATTGCGAGTACCTTCATCATTATAGTATATTATATTAAATGCTGCATTTACTTGTACGTAGTGTAGTAGTCTCAGTAGTATGATGTATATTGGTATCTACTCAGTAACTATGTGTTTGCTTGCAAACAAATTATGTGGAGAGCAGACACCTAGACTAAATATGTTCTAAACATTCTATAAATCCTAAAACATATTAACAAACCTGGTATCACACTATTGAACCATTGAATTCAGGACAGAAGATGTTACAGATTGATGTCCTAAACACTATCCTAAGTTAAGGATAAACCCCAACAGTGTCCTAACTTCTGTGTAAGCATCTGTTTTCTATGGTTAAATGCAGTGACTATATAGCGTCCACTATAACTATAACCAACCTAATGACCTTGCATAGATCTTCACTGTAAAACTGAGCTTTTTTACTAGTGAGGTTAAACAGTGTGTTTAAAAATCACAGGCACATATCTATTTTTACATATTATTTTTAAAAAATGTTAATACCTTTAAGAGCAGTACCACAAGATTCAAAACTATTCTGAAATTCAGAAGGTTTGCGAAAAAAAGCCTATATTGCCTTAGTAACAAAGTGCAGCTTATATAATAATAATAATAATAATAATAATAATAATAATAATAATAATAATAATAATAATCAGCATCAGCAGTATCATCATCATTATTATTATAAAGGCTCCATGCTTTGTTTAAATACTACAGATTGACGACACTGAGAAAGTGTCTACAACAAACACTTCTTCATTATCAGCGAAAGCAGAAGAAAACATCAGTAACAGCATCTGAGCTTTCAGGTAGGCTCTCAGTTCATATTATTAATTATTATACATTTTCTGACATTTCTTTTTTCTGTGACATTTTGAGCTCTGCAGCACTTTTTACTTCCCTTTAAATGTAAATTGTCATTTAAGCTTAGATTGTTTATGTTCCTTTCATGTTACTATGTACTTAAAAATAAAGATAGCTATTTAAATAAATATTCATCAGAGGTTCTTCCAGGAGAACAATCTTAGTCTATGCATTCAGTAGAATCTCAGGTAGATAGAGCCTAATGTTTAGATTGACGTGTTGTCTTTCACCAGTTTAGTAGTTGAAGTGTCTTTATGTAGCTCCATTTAGAAGCAATGATACTTCTGACTATAGTTATATTTCATTTAATTCCACATTTTTAGGTGATCATGGCAAACAGTCCTACAGTGAGGATACGGAAGAGCATCATGGGAAATCCACCTAACAGTAAGTTCATTTAAGAAAGACCACACACCAACAAATAAACCTACTTCAGACTGTTTACAGCAGTTCTATATGAACATATATGATCACAGTAATGATTCACAGCTCTGGAAGTTAATAGTAGATTATGGATTATTTATATTATGGATAATCTATATGTAGATTTCAGTTCTTTTATGTTCTGTGCAGTGTCTGAGGATCAGGAGCTTCTGGATAATATTAGTGTTGGAAGTAGCGAAACAGGCAAGTATAAACAACACACAGTTTAAAATCAAGTAAACAATAAGATGTAAAATGCATTAAAACTGGGTAACTATATACGTATGTTGTTATTTATCACCTCACTTTTAGGACGTAGTGTGTGTGAGTTACCTTGAGCATAACAGTTTACCGCAAAAAATAATATAACATAACATTCTTTACTAAATTAGATTTATTTTTACATACATACTTATATAAACACATACATACATACATACACACATTATCTAAACTGCTTATCCTCCTCTGTGGTAGGATGTCAAGTCAAGTCAAGTTTATTTGTGTAGCGCGTTTTACAACAATGTTGTCACAAAACAGGAGTTTAAAAGCATGAAAACATGAAATCACAATCTCTGAAAACATACTTGTTTAGTTTAGCTTTTGGTAATTAATCTTCTCTTTTAGATAAAGGCAGGAGATCTGGGGGTTCATGGACACAGAGGTTTATGGTAAACTGAGATGTTGGTGCTGTTGTTCCACCACTTCACGCGATCACACAGGTTTGTTGATGGTGGAGTGGGGGGATCCCAGTGTCTCAGGGTGGTCTCATGTCCATGTTACCTTCTGGTTCTCTCCTTTTAGTTTAGGCTGTTATAGTTAGATCTGCCAGAGTCACCAGCCGCACTCTAAATTCTTAATATTCATATTCTCTACAATCATACTCCCGAGCCCAACTAACTCTCTCTCTTTACTCTTCCTGAGGTAATGACTGTCCTCCCATCTGTTGAACGCTGTTGAAGGACTGACCATCAGGGCTTCCTTCTCACCCATCACCAGCCAGCTCACCTGTCCATCTGTGTCTACTGCAACACCCTCAGTTACATCACTGGGCCATCCAGATGTACCAGCATTGAGATAAGATGGGACTGTTTTAGCTCACGCCCACTTTTACTCAGTCAGAGACTGCCTCAGCCGGAGACTGCCTCAGTCAGAGACTGCCTCAGCCAGAGACTGCCTCAGTCAGAGACTGCCTCAGTCAGAGACTGCCACTACCTGTGCAGCTTCTAAAGCTTTGCTATCCAGATTTCAAACAGAGGCTCCTTTCTTTGGTATTTAGTTTAAATTGTAAATACTGTTCGACCAGAGGAGGAGGGGTCTCCCCTCGTGAGTCTGGTTCCTCCCAAGGTTTCTTCCTCCAGTTGAAGCAGTTTTTCCTTTCCACTTGCCTCTGGCTTGCTCACTGGGGGATATATGTTGTAACTGTCTGTTTCAAAATTCAAGACAAGATTGTTGTAAAAAGCGCTATATAAATAAACTTGACTTGACTTGACTTTATCCACTGTGAGCAAGCCAGAGGCAATGGTGGCAAGAACAACTCCCTCAACTGGAAGAAGAAACATTAGGAGGAACCAGACTCACAAGCAGAGACCCCTCCTCCTCTGGTGGAACAGTATTTACAGAGTCTGAAGGTAAAAGCTTTAGAAGCTGCACAGGTGCTATATCAGGTGGATGATGCAGCGATGCAGTCAAGGATGGAGCAAATGGCAGGAATGGAGAGGAGAACTGGTTGGTGACGGGTGATGGGGGGGGGCTGGTTGGCAGTCCTTTAACAGTAGTAGAGACAGAATTAGTTCTGGTTCAGGTTAGTATAGAGACAGAGTTAGTTCTGGTTTGGGTTAGTATAGAGACAGAGTTAGTTCTGGTTTGGGTTAGTACAGAGACAGAGTTAGTTCTAGTTTGGGTTAGTACAGAGACTGAGTTAGTTCTGGTTTGGGTTAGTACAGAGACAGAGTTAGTTTTGGTTTGGGTTAGTACAGAGACTGAGTTAGTTCTGGTTTGGGTTAGTATAGAGACTGAGTTAGTTCTGGTTTGGGTTAGTACAGAGGATGAGGAGTGTTTTGAGTGGAGCTGGTGACTCTGGAAGATCTGATTATAACCAGAATGAACTGAAAGGAGAAAAGCTGTACAGGTTCTAGATCTGGAGGATACAGTAATGCAGTTGAGGTATAGCAGAAAGAGGAGAGCTGGTTGGTGCCAGGTGACGAGGAGGCCATGACAGTTGGAACTCCAACAGTATTCTGCAGCACAGGTGGGCAGTTATGACCTCAGAAAAAAGGGTAAAAAGAAAAACAAGGTTAGTTCAGGTTTGGAGTAGTGCAGTGGATGAGAAGCATAGCTCAGTCTCCATAAGCTAAACTGAACAAGTATGTTTTAAGTCTGGACTTAAAGCTTGAGACTGTGTCAGAGTCCCGAACATTAACTGGGAGATTATTCCACAGTTTGGGGGCTTTGTAGGAAAAAGCTCTTCCCCCCATTGTAGTCTTCTGAATTTTTGGAACTATTAGAAAACCAGCATCCTGTGATCTGAGTAAGCGTGGTGGTTCATAATAGGAGATTAGATCTTGCAGGTACTCCGGTGCGAGACCGTTCAGAGTTTTATACGTCAGTAAAAGAATTTTATAGTCGATACGGAATTTAACAGGAAGCCAGTGTAGCTGATAAAACTGGACTGATGTGATCGAATTTCCTGGTTTTAGTTAGTACTCTAGCTGCAGCGTTCTGAACTAACTGAAGTTTATTCAGGTTCCTGCTGGAGCATCCTGACAATAATGCATTACAGTAATCTAGCCTTGAGGTTATAAAGGCATGTATCAACTTTTCAGCATCAGACATAGATAACACATTTCTTAACTTTGAAATGTTTCGCAGATGAAGAAACGCTGTTCTTGTAACATTACCTACGTGTTGATTAAACGTCAGATCTGAGTCAATTGTTACTCCAAGATTTTTATCTACTGAACCAGGAACTACAGAGAAATCAGCAAGATTTAACATTAAATCTGAACATTTAATCTGAGCAGCCTTTGGGCCGAGGAGGAGAACTTCTGTTTTATCAGGGTTCAAAAGAAGGAAGTTCTGCAGCATCCAAAGTCTAATATCTCTTACACAATCTTCTATCTTATTTAATCTGGATTTATCATCTGGTTTGGCTGATATGTACAGCTGTGTGTCATCAGCGTAACAGTGGAAACTAATTCCATGTCTATTTATAACTGAGCCTAATGGTAGCATATATAGTGTAAATAACAGAGGACCTAAAACAGAACCTTGTGGAACTCCATATTTTACTCTTGTATAATTAGATGATACATTATTTATCTTTACAAACTGAAAGCGATCACTAAGGTAAGATGTGAACCAGGATAACGCTGTTCCTGTGATTCCAACTATATTTTCTAGTCTGTCCAAGAGAATAGTGTGATCTATAGTGTCAAAAGCTGCACTTAGATCGAGTAGTACCAGTAGAGATACGTGGCCCTGATCAGAGGCAAGAAGAAGATCATTTGTTATCTTAACTAAAGCTGTCTCTGTGCTGTGGTGTGGCCTAAAACCAGATTCGAAACAAGATTCTTATGTAGATGAGAACAGAGTTGTTGAGCTACAGCCTTTTCTAAAATCTTAGAGATAAATGGTAAATTGGAAATAGGTCTATAACTGGACAGTTCTCTGGGGTCAAGAATTGGTTTCTTTATCAAAGGTTTAACAACTGCTAACTTGAATGATTTTGGTACGTGACCCAGACTAAGAGAAGAGTCAATGACAGTTAAAGATTAAAGTTTAATTATAGCTGGTAATACTTGTTTCAATAGGTTTGTGTTGGCATCACCTCTTTACCGAGAAAAGGGCTGGAATATCACTTCGGCATTTCAGGCAGCTAAGAAAAGTGATTTCTGTGAGAGAGAGGTTTTAGCTCTGGCATGTACTTTATAACTTTTGTAACTTTGCAGATTGTTTACATGCAAAAAAAGCTACAACAAACTAAAAAAAGAGAAAACTGGAAAAACATTGTAGGTCCTCTTTAAGTCATGTTTGTAAACAACCTTCCCTTAACCATAACCTAACCATATCCCAACAAACAACCAGTTACTGCATATGTGTAAGTACTCTTTCACTTCACCATTAGAATTGCACAATGTAGTGTTGCACATCGCACATTGTGTTAACTTTCCAAGATTAATTAAATGTATATAGGCTGTACAGAGAACATACAAATGTACTGCAATGTGTTAATAGCAGTAAATAAATAGTAATTGTTTATTAAAATATGTTTAAATGTGTTTGCTGTAATGGTTACGTAACTTATTTACACTTAGAAAAAAAACCAGTGAATTTTACTGGTTATGTTAAAAATGAATATACAACAGTTTATTCCAGGGATTAAATTTCAAATCTAAGCCAAAGTTTGGACAATGACTAACAGACCTCTAAATTTTAAATACATAAATAAATGCTTTATTATTATGTGGAACTGTACATATGGGTGTTTCTCATTATACTAGACAAAACATAGAAGTAACAGAGCTTAGATGTTCAATACATTGAGAATATAAACTTCTGTCAGTTCAACTGTATTGTCTTTGTACATAAACATATGTGTACGGCATATAAAATAGGTTCAGACATTTCACAGATATGTACCAAAATATTCAGGATCACATTGTAGTTTTATTTTTATTATATTCTCTTTCTACAGGTTCTGAGTTGAGGATTGTGCTGCTGGGTAGGACTGGATCAGGAAAGAGTTCAACAGGAAACACCATCCTCGGCAGAGACGCACTGAAAGTGGGTTGTTGTCCTCGATCTGTAACCAGTGAATGTGAGAGAGTCTACAGTGATCTGAGGGAAAGAAGAATCTGTGTGATCGACACTCCAGGCCTTTTCGATACACACAGGTCTAAGATTGAAACGGAAGCTGAGTTGGTAAAGGCGTTAAAGCTTGCTGATCCTGGTCCTCATGTGTTCCTTCTGGTGATCAGACTGGGTGTGAAGTTCACAGAAGAAGAGAAGACGACTGTGGAGTGGATTGAGGAGAACTTTGGAGAGGAATTCCGAAAACGCACCATTGTCCTTTTCACTCATGGAGGTGACTTAGGACAAAAAGCAATGAAAGAATATTTTCAAGGGTCAAAACTGAAGAAGATAGTTAAGCGAATGGCAGATTGGCATGTTTTTGATAATGAAAATCAAGGTGATGGAGCTCAGCTCACAGAGCTGTTGAAAAAGATTGAAATGATTAGAAGAAGGTACATCAGCCAGATTTACACCATGGAAATGTATAAAAGAGCTCAGAGAGAGCTAATGGAGAAATATATGAAATATGCTGGAATAGGAGGTGGAGCTGCAGGAGCTGCAGGAGGAGGAGTAATAGCAGGAGCTGTGACAGCTGCAGTGGGAGCAGCTAAAGCAGGAGTAGTTGTAGCTGGAGTAGCAACAGGTGGAGTAGCATTAGCAGGACTAGCAGTGGGAGCAGTGATAGCAGGGTTTTTCTATAAGAAAA
Source organism: Megaleporinus macrocephalus (assembly GCA_021613375.1). Classification (NCBI taxonomy): domain Eukaryota; kingdom Metazoa; phylum Chordata; class Actinopteri; order Characiformes; family Anostomidae; genus Megaleporinus; species Megaleporinus macrocephalus. The sequence goes on along the minus strand of CM038722.1, from coordinate 39,886,343 downwards.
TACAAGTGAAAACAAGAAGCCAAGTAAATCAGACCAACTAAACACACTGGCTATGTATACAACGGGTAAATGACGCAGTGATTTTACTCAAAAATCTAAGTAACAGCGTTATAGTAACTTTAATAATGTTTAACAACTAAGTTAACAGAACGTAAATGAGAAATTACTGGGTCTCCTTCATCAACATCAACATTGTTGTGTTCAACATTGAAGGAACAATTCTTTCAAAGTTATCTTTTTAAGTAAAACTAGCTTATTTACTGTAATAACAAAGCACTTTTTACAGGGTATGCAGCTTTACTGTGTTCATTTTTAGTAAATATAGTTATAAATATTACTGTGAGGATGTATACATACCATATCATCACAGTTGTTCAGGATGATGTAACAGCAAGTTATCAACATATGTAAGCATTTTTTATTGTACCTATGAACTACTCATGAAGATCTCTGATATAAACAGGACACTGTTTCATTTATTCAATTATTTGCCTGTTTTTAATTAAATGTATGTGATTTCTTACACTACAATCATTTAACAGGCAGAAGCATGTTATGTTTTTTGCCTTTGACATTTTCAAGAAAACATTTAAATACTGCAGATTTGTTAACTTAGCATTAAAATATGTGTATTTGTATATAATTCAGAGTTTGTGGAATATTGTTAAAGAATGAGCAAATGTAAAACATAATCAGAAAAATAAAGTGATCTTGTAATAAAACAGATCTCTTGTTATTTTTACATTACTAAAAATGACAGCAGTTATCAGTCAGATAAATGTGAATTATCATTATTAAATGTTATCAGTGATGTATTTGCTGGTACAGATGGATTACAGCAATACAGCTTAAGTAAATACACCTGTATCAGCTTGAGTTTACTCATGTAATTACATAATTGAAAACTGTAAAATGTGTAATAGAGTAATTACAACAGAATGAACTGTTTTTCCAATAAGACTTGTCATTAACAGAGGGATATAATTAGCTTAAAGGTTGTAGCAGCTCATTCTCTCTAATGTAATTACACAGCTGCAATAACTTACATTACAATGATTACAGACATTAAAACACCACCACTATGTCAGTATCACTGCGGTGCTAAGATTGATCTTCCCCAGTAGTTTCTGTTGTGTGGTGGTCCTGGGGGGTTCCTGATTATTGAAGAACAGAGTAACAATGTATACAGAAACTAATGAACTACAGTCTGTAGAGTAGAATTACAAAGTGCTCCTATATGGTCAGTAGAGCTAATGAAATAGACAGTGATTGTAGGTACAAGGAGGTGTTCACAATAAAATAGTAACAGCACATAGAAATTATGTGCCATTATATTACACTTTAATAAAAGTCGGCCGTGTAGTTAATATAAATGTGATGTTACACATCAATATTAATCCATATGATTTGATCAGGATACCTTGTTACATCAGTATTCTACAGTAATTATGTTGCACATCAGTGTTCAGTTCCTGTGGGCTACTAAGTACTGTGTAATAGTGGACGTTTTAGTGGACAGACATAGTTTTGGGAGAAATATTACGCATTTTTAGTGAAATGGGCATCAGCTGTTGGTTTACCGTCAGATTATGCCATCAGATTTTATAATGGTTTAAAAAATGGTTACAAGTTTACAGCACTAGCAAAGTAAACATTAGCTAAATGTTAGGAAAAATTGATTTTCCGCTGTAAAAACTCACTAAATGTAAGTTATTAAACACTTCCTTATAATGCTGGAAAAGACTTTTGGAAAGAAATTCATTATACATGCAGTTACACTCATTATTAATGTGTAATTACATGAGAGAGAATATTCAAGATATGCTTCTGTTATGAAATGAGGGAAAAAGAAATTGATACACATGTGTAATTCCATAAGTTGTCCTGTGTAATCCATCTGTAAAAGTGGCTATATCACTAGTAGTTACGTTGTTGTTGAGTGTGTTGTTTATGTGTAACTACATAGTTATAAGAGACACTCAGCTAAAACTCTGCTACATGTTACTGTAATAACTACCAAATATCAAAAACAGGTAACAAATCTTTCTGGTTACAGTACATACACCTGTTTCCCACTTGTCACACTAGTAACAGTAAAAATATACAGTGTCCACTTTAATAACACTGTTTCTTGATTGTATTCTTTTTCAGACACTGGTGATTAAACTGCCATCAGCAGGTAATAAATCTGTAATTATGATAATTAAGTACATTTATAATTAGTCAGCAGGTAATAAATCTGTAATTATGATATATAGTACATTTATAATTAATCAGCAGGTAATAAATCTGTAACTATGATAGTTTGGTACATTTATAATTAATCAGCAGGTAATAAGTCTGTAACTATGATAGTTTAGTACATTTATAATTAATCAGCAGATAATAAATCTGCAAAGTTTATAATTTAGTACATTTATAATTAATCAGCAGATAATAAATCTGTAACTATGATAAATAAGTACATTTATAATTAATCAGCAGGTAATAAATCTGTAATTATGATAATATAGTACATTTATAATTAATCAGCAGGTAATAAATATGTAATGTTTATAATTTAGTACATTTATAATTAATCAGCAGGTAATAAATCAGTAACTATGATAATTAAGTACATTTATAATTAGTCAGCAGGTAATAAATCTGTAATTATGATATATAGTACATTTATAATTAATCAGCAGGTAATAAATCTGTAACTATGATAGTTTGGTACATTTATAATTAGTCAGCAGGTAATAAATCTGTAATTATGATATATAGTACATTTATAATTAATCAGCAGGTAATAAATCTGTAACTATGATAGTTTGGTACATTTATAATTAATCAGCAGGTAATAAGTCTGTAACTATGATAGTTTAGTACATTTATAATTAATCAGCAGATAATAAATCTGCAAAGTTTATAATTTAGTACATTTATAATTAATCAGCAGATAATAAATCTGTAACTATGATAAATAAGTACATTTATAATTAATCAGCAGGTAATAAATCTGTAATTATGATAATATAGTACATTTATAATTAATCAGCAGGTAATAAATATGTAATGTTTATAATTTAGTACATTTATAATTAATCAGCAGGTAATAAATCAGTAACTATGATAATTAAGTACATTTATAATTAGTCAGCAGGTAATTAATCTGTAATTATGATAATATAGTACATTTATAATTAATCATCAGGTAATAAATCTGTAACTATGATAGTTTAGTACATTTATAATTAATCAGCAGGTAATAAATCTTTAATTATGATAATTTAGTACATTTATAATTAATCAGCAGGTAATAAATCAGTAATTATGATAATATAGTACATTTATAATTAATCAGCAGGTAATAAATCAGTAATTATGATAATATAGTACATTTATAATTAATCAGCAGGTAATAAATCTTTAATTATGATAATTTAGTAAATTTATAATTAATCAGCAGGTAATAAATCTTTAATTATGATAATTTAGTAAAATTTATAATTAATCAGCAGGTAATAAATCTTTAATGTTTATGATAATTTAGTGCATTTATAATTAATCAGCAGGTAATAAATCTGTAACTTTGATAATATAGTACATTTATAATTAATCAGCAGGTAATAAATCAGTAATTATGATAATATAGTACATTTATAATTAATCAGCAGTTAATTAATCTGTAACTATGATAATTTAGTACATTTATAATTAATCAGCAGGTAATAAATCTGTAACTATGATAATTTAGTACATTTATAATTCAGTAGCTGGAGTATTTTCTCTGAACTCTAATTAGGAAAATCACAACACAAAGGTGTGTGTTAATGTTCAAACACAGTCTGTTATTCTGTCTGATTTCACTAATTAATAGAAACATCTGTTTCACAGGATTAACCAGATTCACAGACCTGAGATCATGACTGGAGAAAGTAAGACAGACCTTAATTCATCATATTTATCACTGATACTTTGCAGCCAGCTGAACTAAACTTTGCATAAATTCTGTAAAATTAAACTGGCTGCATGTTGACTAGAGAGTCTACTAGACTGTAGTGTATAGAATTTTAACTGTAGTGTCAGAACTGCAAGAGGAAATATAATTAAGTCGTATAGTCACTGTCCACAGAAAAATAAGCATCTCCAAAATAGTAACTTTACAGGAGAGATAATTTTTTTTTTTAAATTTGTTAATGTAAAGAATGTTAAGGTAAAGTTAATGTAAAGAGATTTTATTACAAGTGATTTTGGAGCTTTTCTATTGGTCTATCCATCATGAAAGGATATAAAGAACAGCTGTCTTGTTCAAATATTATAGAAAAATTAAAACCAACAAAACTGTAGATTTCTTTAGACAGCATCAATGTGTAACAGATATGTAACCAATTCTTAGCTGACTAACTGACTAAAGACTTAATCTTTACAGATGTGCAGGTGGTCCTGGTGGGTAAGACTGGATCAGGGAAGAGTTTAACAGGAAACACTATTCTGGGAAGAGAGGCGTTTGAGGTGGACTTCTCACCAGTTTCTGTAACACAGCAATGTGAGAAAGCTGTAAGTGAAGACGGAAAGATCTCTGTGGTGGACACACCAGGGATTATTAACACATCACTGACTGAAGAAGAACTGAGAGCTGAAATAGGGAGGAGTGTCCATCTGTCTTCTCCTGGTCTTCACATGTTCCTGCTGGTGATCAGACTTGGTGTGAGGTTCACAGAAGAGGAGAGGAACGCTGTGAGGTGGATTCAGAAGAACTTTGGAGAAGAAGCTCTGAAGAAATTCACTATGGTGATTTTCACTGGTGACCTAAAGGGACAGTCAGTGGACATTGTCAGTCTTTACTCCGAGCTTGAGGAACACATCAGCAGCTTCTCTGACAAATATTTCATTCTCAACAAAAACAACCAATCCCAAGTCCCTGAGCTGATGGAGAAAATAGAAACCCTCATGAAGAGAAATGGTGGGCAGTGCTACACTGATCTCATGTACCAGGAGGCTCAGAAGAGGCTGAAAGAGGAAGAGAGAAGAAAGATGATTCGTAGGATGTTGATACAAATCTCAGTTTTTTCTGTTGTGTTTTACATTTCCTATAAGTATTGTTTTCCAGCTGGACTGAACTATTTCAGATCTGGATAATTACTGCCCCAAAATGCACAGGACCCTCCAGAGTCCAGAGCCTAACATCATTAATTGGGAATACTTTTTAATTGTAAGGAGCAGAAAATGCTAAATCAGCCTTTAAGTCAAATCTTTGCAAGTGTGGAGAAACATTCCCGCAGCTGTAATAGAGGTAAATAGTGGAAACTGGAAATCCTGAAAAAATAATATTATATTTCATTTTTGAGGTTGGTGTATTTTATTTTAAATAGTGAAATGTAATATTATAAAAAAATACAAAGCCTGACCTGTGGGCCAGAAACAAAGGTTCATGTGAGTGCAGAGACCATAATTTGAACCCTGAGGCCTGAACGCACCAGGTGGGAGTTAGCATGGCCTGCTATGTTGGTAACACTGGCCTTTTCATGCATCTCCACCTGCTAAGAGGGGCTCTCCTTCTCTAGATAAGTTGGTGATAATAAACTCATGGCTGGAAAGAATACAGTGTTTCAGGCTGCGTCCTTGAAGGCTATGAAGAACCAGACAGAGATAAGCAGAAAGATACAAAGTCAACAGTAGTGAATTAATGGTATGCAAATGACATGCAACAATCATGTTTATTAAGGAAGACATCTGAGACTGGATGGGAAAAACCATGTTTCTGTATACTGAGAAGGTAGAACAAGTAGGGGCTATGTAAATCACCCCCCTAGACAAAGGTATAAAATGTGAATATTTTGTAATATCTGTAGGATGTTTTTGTTAGATTGTATTTGTAGCAAGGTTCACTGATATTAAGGGTAGTATTTGTTCAATGAGTACCCAAAATCCAGTACTTATGCACCCCCACAAGATGGAGGAAAACATTGACTACGCCACCCCTATATTATGGGAAAGGGGACCACTTCACAGGCCACTCAATTTAGAGTTTAAGAGCCAGCCAGTAACACACGTGCACCAATCAGTATATTACTAAAAAATACCAAATTTATTTCAAACAATTCTTCTATTTAAAATGAGTAAAAAAAAAAAAAAAACACAGAAATAGTCAGGTGGGGCTTTAGGCTGTTATCCAAGGACTAATTAGCATAACACAGGCAAAAAGGTGTGGCCAAGGAAGTGCCCAAACCCACAGCGCTCCTCTAACCTAAATACTACCAACCCACAACACACATAATCAAACAAACACACAACCTCACCAACAAAGGTCACCAACTACAATACTACACAACCAAAAAAAACACAACCAGCGCACTAGGGTAGCCCACCCCATGACCACAAAACAAAGAAAGAAACACAAACAACAAGCACGCCTTTAAAAGGTGCCACAACCCATGATATACTATTACAATAGTCTACAGACAACAACTTTAACAGCCAAAGCCCACAACACAATCATATATTATTAATATCAAACTTTACTATGTAAAATCACAACAGGTGGCTCATATGTAATTAGCTTGACACAATATAATTGACAGCTACACAATGGCAAACAATCAAAGAAGAACAGTGGGAGGAAAGACAGTGGCCCGCAAGCACCGGATGCGGTCCCACTCTAAAAAAAAAAGAGAAAATAAGCAGTCACATAAAACAGAATTCACAAGTGTAACCAAAATAATGTGCCATAGATTACCTTCAGCATATGGTCTATGATATATGGCCCTATACATAAGTCAAGTCCGTCAAGTTAAGTTTATTTGTATAGCGCTTTTTACAACAATGTTGTCACAAAGCAGCTTTACAGGAATTTTAAAAGCATGAAAAACATGAAATCACAGCTGTTTATCCCCTGTGAGCAAGCCAGAGGCAACGGGGGCAAGGAAAAACTCCCTCATCTGGAGGAAGAAACCTTGGGAGGAACCAGACTCACAAGGGGAGACCCATCCTCCTCTGGTCGAACAGTATTTACAGTTTATAAACTAAAGCTGAGTCTGAAGGTAGAAGCTTTAGAAGCTGTACGGGTGCTACATCAGGTGGGTGATACTGTGATGCAGTCAAGGATGGAGCAAATGGCACAAATGGAGAGGAGAACTGGTTGGTGCCAGGTAACAGAGGGGGCCCTGGTGGTCAGTCCTTTACAGTATTCGGCGGGACAGGTGGGCGGTTATTTCCTCGGAAAGAGAAAAGAAAGAGTTAGTTCTGGTTTGTGTTAATACAGAGACAGAGTTAGTTCTGGTATGTGTTGGTACAGAGACAGAGGCCGGCGATTGTTAAGCGTTACCACCGTACTTTAGGCTCTTCTACCTTTAGAGAGTTCCACGTCCTAAGTCAATAAACAGGAGAAGAAGTACTAACGGGTGAAACGAGAAGTGCGCCACTAGACTGAGCAGGACACCCTCAAGACCTAGCTTGGCCTTTGTTATTCACCCATCCGATCTCCCTCACGCTAACATGGTAAGGAGAATGAAGGGGTGTGGAATAAGTCAATTAATCAATTTAGAGATAATCACAGGAACTAAGAAGGTCAAGAAACAGGAGAAAGAGAACTAACGGGTGAAACGAGTAATGCGCCACTAGACTTAGCATGACACCCTGAAGACCTAGCTTGGCTTTTGTTATTCACCCGTCCAATCTCCCTCATGCTAACACGGTTGGGATAACGAGGGGGTGTACAGAGGATATGAGGATAAGGGGATATGGAGTGTTTAGAGTGCAGCTGGTGACTGACGGATCAGATTATAAACAAAACGAACTAAAAGGAAGAGAAGCTGCACACGTGCTACATCTGGATGATACAGTAATGCAATCGAGGTGCAGCAGATGACTAACATCCATAAGATGACATAAATGAAGAGGTTACAAGGTAACAAGGGGTACTGATGGTCAGTCCTCCAACAGTATTCAGCAGGACAGGTGGGCGGTTATTACCTCAGAAAGAAGGAGAAAGAAAAACAAGGTTAGATCTGGTTTGGAGTAATACAGTGGATGAGAAGCATAGCTCAGTCTCCAAAAGCTAAACTGAACAAGTATGTTTTAAGTCTGGACTTAAATATTGAGACTGTGTCAGAGTCCCGAACATTAACTGGAAGATTATTCCACAGTTTGGGGGCTTTGTAGGAAAAAGCTTTTCCCCCCATTGTAGTCTTCTGAATTTTAGGAACTAATAGAAAACCAGCATCCTGTGATCTGAGTAAGCGTGGTGGTTCATAATAGGAGATTAGATCTTGCAGGTACTCCGGTGCGAGACCGTGCAGGGTTTTATACGTCAATAAAAGAATTTTATAGTCGATACGGAATTTAACAGGAAGCCAGTGTAGTGCTGATAAAACTGGACTGATGTGATCGAATTTCCTGGTTTTAGTTAGTACTTTAGCTGCAGAGTTCTGAACCAACTAAAGTTTATTCAGGTTCCTGCTGGAGCATCCTGACAATAATGCATTACAGTAATCTAGCCTTGAGGTTATAAACGCATGCACTAACTTTTCAGCATCAGACATAGATAACGCATTTCTTAACTTTGAAATGTTTCGCAGGTGAAGAAACGCTGTTCTTGTAATATTACCTATGTGTTTATTAAATGTCAGATCTCAGTCAATTGTTACACCAAGATTTTTGGCTACTGAACCAGGATCTACAGAGAAGTCAGCAAGATTTAACATTAAATCTGAACATTTAGTCCTAGCCGCCTTAGGACCGAGGAGGAGAACTTCCGTTTTATCTGGGTTTAAAAGAAGGAAGTTCTGTAGCATCCAAAGTCTAATATCTCTTACACGATCTTCTATCTTATTTAATCTGGATTTATCATCTGGTTTGGCTGATATGTACAGCTGTAGCTGCAGATAGTCACATAAGGGGCTTAATGTGACTGATCTTACATCATGATACACAATATCACTATTCATCTCCTACATTTCATACAATCACATCATTATTGCCACCACCATTGATAACAATAAAGAAAGAAATAATAATAATAATAATAATAATAATAATAATTATAATTATAATTATAATCACACCATATGCCTGTGTAGACATATTCCCACACATACACCCAAATACCACTACACCCAGTGATAGCCCAACATTAAATGACCCACCCAGGTAAAAGGCACGGCGGTCTTCAGCACGACTGCAATATAACTGCTCCGTAGCAGAAACCCAAACACAATTTATTGGTAAGCCCAAACTAGAGTGCACGTGAGACACTGTACAAACTGCACAATAAGCACAATAAGACGACGAGATAAGTGTGGAACCTACCTGGTTCCACTCTCCTTACAATGACGTGCTCCGTGAAAATGAGATCTTTCACCAACAATGGACTAATCTTAATATACAAACATCCATATTGATATTACACCACATTGGGCAATCAGCCATACCACATATTCAGCGGAGACATTTCTCCATCTTTGCAAGATGAAATAAAAGAGCCTGCGCTTTTCCTTTGAGTGAGTCTTCGGGGAATTATTTTTATGATTTGCTCTGGTTATTTTAGTTTGGCTCTGTAAATAGCTGTTTGGCTAAACAAAATGTCAAAGTAACAACGTCCGGACAAGGATGATTCTTCATATTGTCTTTAGGTCTTTCACACGAGCACTCCTTTGTCCTCTCCTGCCCAAACCTTCATAAATAAATAAATACACAAAGGAAAGCTTACTCTGCACCTCCCACATCCATCCCCTGTAACAGCACTTATTATGCAGATACAAGGAACCAGCCATACTCTGCACTGGAATGCTGTGTTTGGGAGTATCTGAGGTGAGGCTGATTAGTGCAGTAATGAGGTGCAGACAGCAGTAAAGCAGTTCTATTACTCTGGGGATGGAGATCTGTGGAATTCACACTTATAGACAAACACAATCTAATTAGACCAATAACACACAGTTTGTACTTTTCATGTCTTTTACTGAAAACACTGAGTAACAAAAACAGTTCAGGATAGAAACAGTAACTGAACACCTGAATTTAATGACTTGTAGACCTTTTTTAGCAGCTTCATCTCCACCAAACATTTCCTGTAGCTGCAGATAAAATTAAGAAGGTTAAGAAGATTAATTCACTCTCTTTTTCTAGCAACTGTGTATATACTGTAGCCTGGCAACACTGAGGGAGTGTCTCACACAAATCATTCCTCATAATCAAACCAGGATAAAAGTTTAATATTAATATCAGCATTGCAGCATTCAGGTAGTTTCACACTTTATATTATTAATACAACACTTCCTGACATGACTGTCTTGCACTATGACACACCTCTTATTTAAAATGCAGGAGTAGCCATAAAACATTTCCTGACTCTTTTTTTATTTTCCTGACAGTCGATCATTTTTTAATGGAATTTGGCTAAAATTTATTTTTCTTCATTGAACAACAATATAGCATTTATTCCATGTTAATGTAGTAGGGCCCTATTTTAATATTTGCATGTGCTTTTGTAATTTCCATACAGCTTTCCTTTATCAATATCTTTTTGTATTTGATGACTAAATGAAGACATTCATGTATGTTTGTTTTCTTTCTGTTTAAAAACATTTTGAACTTTGATTGAAGGGCACCTCTCTCTCCTTAATTAAGACTAAAATAGAGATCTGGGTTATTGGGTATTTGCTATCGGGTACCTACCACAGGTCACATTAGTATCTGTGTTTGCAAAACAGACATTTGGTTTGTGAGTTTGTCTCTTCTACGTTGGAAAAGTAGATATTTTAAGAACAGTCTCTGATTACATTACTGTGCCTCTGTGACAAAAACATGAATCTATAACTTGCTTTTATGTCAAGTGTGTAAAGACTAGTGCTCAGCACAAGCTCTTGTCTCTAACAGTGAGTGAGTTCCACAAGTTTCTTCCTGGGAGTCTATTTAGAAACAGTAAAACATTGAACAAGAGCAAATTTCTTTATTTAACTCAGTCAGAAATTTTTAGCTATATATATATTTTTTTATATACTTTTATCTTTGAAGGTTATGAGGAATTAGGCAAAACCAGCAAATCTGTTTCTAATGAGTTTATAACATATATATTTCAGTTTATATTTGTTATTTATATGTATATGTGTATTTATAACTGTACTTGGCTTATACAGCTGTAGATCTGGGTTTTGAGATCTCATCTGGGGCTTCCTGTGCATAAGGGTTCATAGAGTTGCTAGGTGAATGATCAAAGTTTCCTGTAACCCAGGCCAGCTCACTACAGTGGCAATATTTCTGATACATTACATAATAAATTAAAGCTAACATTTTACTGTAACATATTTATCATAAGGCTGCATGACACCTACACTTAAAAAAAATAAGTAAAAAAAACAGTGAAATGATTAGCAGCAAAAGCTGCCAAATAGTTACCATAAAATGACAGTAAAATACTATACATAATTCAACAACGAATCATCATAAAATTACAGCTTTTCTCTGTGAATATTCTTTGTAATTTCACAGCCAAATCTGAGTAAAATTACAAATTTTCACTGTTAGAACACATAGCTAGAACGTAATAAAATGAAGATAATCTGTCAATAAATTTTCCTACCTTATAAATCTACAGTGGATAACAGTTAAATGTTGATTGATCATCCAACAAACTTTTACAATATACTGTTTATCCATGAGATTTCAGCATTAAATCATTGGATTCTGCTGTTTAAATACAGAAGAATAATGTAAAATTATATATTTTTAACTCTATATAAAAGTATATGGTTAGTGAGTTCACATACCTCAGCTTTGTAGTTTTGTAGTTCCAAAAGTTATATGTTTAATTTAACATCAAATGATCCATAAATATGCTACTATTCCTATTTATTTATAGTGCATGGGATGTATTAGCATCTTACATATCTGTTAAAATTACCAACTTTACAATACATTTCTGCAAATATGTATATTTTTGTGGTTATTTTGTTATTTAAATTCCAGTTTTTACACAGAAATCAATATGCTTACTTAAATGAACACTTTGCAGTTACCTTACTCTCATTAACCAAAACAGTAAAAGCTCAGCAATAATAAATACTTTCAATGTCTTTATTTTGACAGTTGAATTTTAACAATGATGACAACTTAACTGACTATGAAAAAAAAACACCAAATGGACGCAAGAAGATGGTTACTATAGCTGTTAACAATGTTTCTGAAGTGTGAAAGATTTATAATAAATGTGAATTAACAACCCTAGTTACCTCCTATATCATTCTCAATGTATGTGTAGTATGGACTGTAGCTGCAAGTACCAATTAAAAGATTCAGATTATGATTGCTTGGAAAAAAAATGTTTCTTGGTTTCATTTACAGTAGGAAATCAGCAACTTGAAAAAAGCTACACTGAATTTGCCTCTACAATGAGAATTTTTATTTGGCTAATACAAAGCACAAGGGCCAGTCACAGAATCTAATACTGCAACAATTGTTACAGTCCTTAAAAGGGCTTACACACTGTTGTTTAAGGCATTTTCAACAGTAACAGTAAGATGACAATGGTGCTGAAATTATTGAAAGGATAGCAACTAGCTATATGAAGTGGTCACATCAAATATCTCGTGACGTAACTCTTTGTTATCACTGTGAAGTTGTTGTGTTCAGTCCCAGTTCCCACATCATTAGCTGTCATTACATAACAGTGTTATTATTAACTCTGAAAAAGATCTCAGTCGTATTAAGAGGCATCCATAAGGAAGAAAATTCTGTAACTCCAGGCTTCGAACGTTGTGGGCAGTTTCTCTAAATGATCTTGTTAGGACTCATTAAACCAGTGCCCACTGCCTCACCTGTGAAAAGAGAAAATCAAATTATAAAACAAATTATTGTTTTAACCTGCAACCTGTAAACCTGTGACATCTTGTGCACTTTGTAATTCAATTTATAATGCTTGTGGAGTATAATGCCATTGTAGAGTAAAATGCAAATACAAAACAAGAACAAAAAAGGGGCAAAAATCTGAAATCATGATAACCCCAGATAGCAGATAGTTCTGAGCTGATTCTGGGTTTCATATGCAAGTTTTGTTTGACTTCCAGGAAGATATTTGGCATGTGGGCCAGAATTGGGCCTGATTTTGGCAGTTGTGTATGATTTTGACTCGTATCTACATTTGAGGGAAGTAATATTCTTGAACAAGCAAGTTTACATACTTTTACATTATTTGTAATGTGTAATTTTAGTTCAGTGAGATCAACTATTTAAAAGGATAACATTCCAGTATGAAAAACTATAGCTAACAATACCATTATGGCATAGCACTTGAAAAGCACTGGATAGCCAGGTAAACTTTTTAGATTTACTTACGCTACAATTAACTGCCAATTATTTGTGGTTAATATTAACTTATTCCTTTTAAATGCTCAAAGGTTTTAGCTAACACTACCTAAAAACAGGTGCAGGTTGTTAAACTGAGGTTCATATGAGCATTGTCAGGAAAGCATTACATGCTTTTCAAGTGTGGATATATATGGATTGCAACTTGAGAATATAGAATGAAAGTCCGGATTAATGGAATAAAACTTGAGAATATGAATTGGAACTTGAGAATACGGAATGAAAGTCTGAATATATGGAAAAGAAATTTGAGAATATGGATTGAAACTTGAGAAAATGGAATGAAAGTCTGAATATATGGAAAAGAAATTTGAGAATATGGATTGAAACTTGAGAAAGTCTGAATATATGGATCAAAACTTGAGAATATGGATTGAAACTTCAGAAAATGGAATGAGAATATGGATTGAAACTTGAGAATATAGATTGAAACAGAATAATTTCTGGTATTATTCCGTACAGATGGAGGCAGTGTCTCACTATGAGTTAGTCAACACAAAATCTAGTAACAGCATCCCTAAATAAGGAGATAATTAACACACTGGCGAATGCATGTACAAGCCAAAATAATACTGGTGACCGTATTCAATACCGTTCCACCGATAAAGAAATGTATTCACTGTTTCTGATGGGGTGGGGATGGTTGTGGGGTGCTGCTGTGAGGTGGAAGGCATGTTTCTTTCTGTTGATGAACGGGAATTATTTGGCATATGAGATTCATTGTATCCGGCCGTCCACACTTCCCAAAGAGTTTTATGCAATTAATTAAAACAGCTCCAGTCTATTTACAAATGCAGTCTCTAATAACACAAGAGAAAATACGCTGTTACAACCATTAAGATACTCTTATGTAATTACATGAAAAAAAAAAAAAAATTATACACATGTATAACTACATAAGCTGTGCTGCTCTAATCCATCTGTAAAAGGGGCTACATCACTAGTAGTTACAATGTTGTTGAATGTGTTGTTCATGTTTAACTATACAGTTATTAGAGTCACTAAATATAAAGTGGAACCCAATATTTCTATTGTCGGTTTTGCATTCGGTGTATGATAATTTCACACAGTTGAACTTTCGTAGCAGCTTTGCTATAATATAGAGATTTTGAAAGTAATTTCAATTAATTTATCTGTCAGTTGTTTTAGACTATTGGTGATGTTGTGTTGTCGTACTTTCTTATATCAGCATTATAGTTCACAGTTGTTTATGCTTTAACTTTTTTTTATAAACCTTTATAAATGTTTATGCAGGTTTATGTATCATGTCTATATTCTCATGTAGTTTCTTAAACATTTAATGGTTCAGTTTGGAAAGCCAAACAAAACAGAGCGGCTCACAAAAATTATGAGTTTATATATAATACGTTTATAGATGATGAATTTATAGATAATACGTTTATAGATGATGAGCTTATAGATGGTACATTTAATACAGAAAGAAAGAGGAAAATGTTACACACTTTATCCAGACAGTGAAAAATACAGGCGTATGGCTAAAAAACTAGAAACTAGTGCTACTACAATAATCTGACTGCAAGTAGTGGAGTATTAATTTTTTAGCCACACCAAGAAATGAAACAGCAACAAAGTTGATGCACAACTTTGCAGGAATTCTAAACTGCCAAGACATAAATCTAATGATGAAATGCTTGTAGTTTAAGTTAAATGTAACAATTTTCTTTTATTTTTACCTTCTCAGGATAATTATTAGAAATGTACAACATTGCTTAGTGCTATTACTATGAATTTCTAAACAAAACATGCTTATAACTTATAATTAACATAAAATATTTTATTCAGAAAATGTAATATCTAGCTGGGATTTACAAAAATGTACACTTGTACAACATACACATATTGCAACAGTGCTTTATAATGTATTACAATGTTCACGTTTACAGTGTCCTTATGAATAGATATCATAATGTGTTATAAACAAGACATTTAAAAAGTTATGTGCTTTTATTTTTTGTGGTATGCATGTAAGTATGTATAAGCATAAATTAATAACTATATATAAGCCATTATACAAGCTTATATCTGTCATTATAGTATTATACAGTACTGAGGAAAAGTTTTAGGCAGTTGGGGATGTGATTATATACAAACTGGGAAACTGACACAATGACACAACAAAGCCTCTGTGAGCTCTAAATAATAAAAGTCTAGTACTTTTATATTAATATTATGAAATAAAGTAATTGCTAATGTTTTCAGATACATTTCTTTTTCACCCTTTTAAGATCTTTTCTTACAGTCCTAGACATAAACTGTCCTGTGGTGTGAAATAAAGTAAAATAAATAATATAATAAATATATAATAGTAATTTTAAATATATATATTTTAAAAATGTATAAAAGAATAAGCAACAAATATGTTCTACAGTTTTTAACCACCCCTGGTTTGTGCATGGCACTGTATGTAACAGTCATATCTGTAATATATCCAACAGATAATTTACAATATATAATGATATTGTTATATGCATGTGGGTGAGTAGTAGGCTTAGGTCTTTGGTTGTTTTGGTTTTCAACATTTCATGTCATGTTCTACATCAGATATTGCTGTTATTAAATCATTAACTAGATATTTCACTCACAGAGATCAAAGTTCACAAATGGCGCAGTAAAATGAGATGACAGGCTGCTGACCAGGTGCTTTTGAGCAGAGAAAGTGAAAGTATTTAGTGCTTCTTAACAGAACTCACCCAATTTAACTAAAATGCCTGAAACACCAGTCAAAGATCAGACTCTTCAAACAGAGAGTATAGATTACAGTCTGAAGGATCTGGAGAGGTTCAGTGTGCAGAAATTGACTTGTGTTTTCCAGCATCACTGGGCTTCATACGAAAAGAATATCTTTGCAAAGATAAGAGCACAAAGTATTTAACTAAGGGCTTTCCAATTAAAAGTTATGAAATACAAAGATTTAGGGAAAAAAATAATTCATTATGATTTTAAAGTTATTCTTTAAATATATATTCTAATTCTTTGAAAATGGAGTGTTTAATAGAGCTTCAGTTGATACCAATAATAATAATAATAACAATAATGATAAAACAATAATAATAAATAATAATAAGGCAATAATAATGAAACAATACATCATAATCATCAACAACAACAACAACAACAATAATAATAATAATAATAATATTTTTGTTATATTAATAAAATGAAATAACACTTTGTTTTGTATCATATTTGGTACATCTGGAGTTTTTTGTTAACAAATAAAAGCATTTAGAACACAATGTTTAACCCTTTATACTCTGAGATTATTTGAAATGTTTACTCGAGTCATTTTTATAAAAGAACATTTGTCCATATTGTATAACAGTGTTTTACACATTCTGTATCTACTACAGTCTTTGGTTCTCTAGTAAAGTTTAGAACAAAGTGTGGGTCTGAGCAAAGTTCAGGTGCACGTCAGGTTTATTAGGAAAAAAATAATAAGAGTGATGATTTACAGTCTCTGAAACTTGCGTATCATTTATGATTCACCTGGCCTTAAAGGGTTAAGGGCTTGTTAATTAGTTCATCAGCTGCTGGGAGCAGGATAAACTCTAAAACACATTTTAACATCAAGAATTGAGAATCATCAGATGTGCTGTTAAGTGTTTGGAATGAAATGCTGCCGTCACACCTGCCCTTTGTAGACAAGACTGGACACGCCTTTTTTAATTACTGTTCAAGGTTTCACTGCAGTTTGGAGTGGTGCATATATTTTACATTCCAAAACAACAACAACAATAATTTAGAACAACAAAAGCAACATTATACACTCATTTCACTCCTCAGAATCACCCCAGCATCCTGGTCTATGTTGTACAGTGCAGCGTGATGACACTGAGGGAGTGACTATCACACACACTACCTCAGACGAAGGAGACGAAGGAAGTAAAACACAAGGAGGAGAATCTCCACATTCTGGTAAGCTCTCACTAAAGTTCATACCTAGCTCATTTATAGACTATACATTCTGTGTCTTGTTAACATCATAAGTGTTAGCTTGTAATCGATTGTTATTTAAATACAACAACTGTACAGTCCCACTGAGTGCTACACTGCCTTCCTTACTTTCCGGTATAATAATTAGGGAATTTTAGGCAAGTTGTAAAAACAAATCAATTCATATCCTATGGTGTACTTTTTTAACCAGAATATCTATTTTAATCACATAGTCTTGTTGCTGCATTGATTTTTTATAGTATTAGTGTAAATAGCTCTACAAAGCTACAGTTACAAGTTTAGTCTAGTGCCTGTAGCCAGGTGGGCTAGTATTACAGCTTTACAACTACACAATTAAATCTGAAAATAAAACAACTGGTAAATTTAAAACCTAAAGTATGAACAGGAAAATACCTCTGTTTGATTTCACTCATAAGTATTTCTAGGTGTGCCAACATCTCTATGTAGCACACACATTTCAGAAAAAAATACTAATTCCATGATTAGATTTAGTTTCTCAATCATTGCACTTTAATATTTTGAATGAAATATCAAAAGAATAAGCAGCAAAAAATGTTCTACAGCTTTTTACCACCCCCAGTTTGTGCATGGCACTTTATATAACAGACATATCTGTAATATATTCAACACATATACAATATACAATGATATTATGAATATGATTTAGATTTAACTGTAAAATTTCCCCCTTTTTTAAACAAATATCCTAAAGCTTGGGCCTGCATGTCTGTGAGTAGTAGGCTTAGGTCTTTAGTTGTTTTGCTTTTCAACATTTACATTTTTTACTAGTACTGTCATGTTCTACATCAGATATTGCTGTTATTATTCAATCATTAACTGGATATTTCACTCACAGAGATCAAGGTTCTAAAACAGAGCAGTAAAATGAGATGACAGGGTGTTGAACTGGTGCTTTTGAGCAGAGAAAGTGAAAGTATTTAGTGCTTCTTAACAGAACTCACCCAATTTAACTAAAATTCCTGAAACACCAGTCAAAGATCAGACTCTTCATACAGAGTATAGATTACAGTCTGACTGAGCTGCAGAGGGTGGCTGGAAAGAATAATCTCAGATTACTTGTGTTTCCCAATGTCACTAGGCAGAAAACACTATCTATGCAAAGATAACTGGAGGAGAAGGTGGTTCTTGAGTAGAAGGGCGTCTGGAGGAGAAGGTGGTTCTTGAGTAGAAGGGCGTCTGGAGGAGAAGGTGGTTCTTGAGTAGAAGGGCGTCTGGAGGAGAAGGTGGTTCTTGAGTAGAAGGGTGTCTGGAGGAGAAGGTGGCTCTTGAGTAGAAGGGTGTCTGGAGGAGAAGGTGGTTCTTGAGTAGAAGGGCGTCTGGAGGAGAAGGTAGTTGTTGAGTAGAAAGATGTCTGCAGGAGAAGGTAGTTATTGAGTAGAAGGACGTCTGGAGGAGAAGGTAGTGGTTGAGTAGAAGGGTGTCTGGAGAAGAAGGTAGTTGTTGAGTAGAAGGATGTCTGGAGGAGAAGGTAGTTGTTGAATAGAAGAGCATCTGGAGGAGAAAGTAGTGTTTGAATAGAAGAGCGTCTGGAGGAGAAGGTAGTTGTTGAATAGAAGGACCTCTGGAGGAGAAGGTAGTTGTTCAGTAGAAGAGCGTCTGGAGGAGAAGGTGGTTCTTGAGGAGAAGGGCGTCTGGAGGAGAAGGTAGTTGTTGAATAGAAGAGAATCTGCAGGAGAAGGTAGTTGTTGAGTAGAAGGGTGTCTGGAGGAGAAGGTAGTTGTTGAGTAGAAGGGTGTCTGGAGGAGAAGGTAGTTGTTGAATAGAAGAGCGTCTGGAGGAGAAGGTAGTTGTTGAATAGAAGAGCATCTGGAGGAGAAGGTAGTTGTTGAATAGAAGAGCGTCTGGAGGAGAAGGTAGTTGTTGAGTAGAAGAGCGTCTGGAGGAGAAGGTAGTTGTTGAGTAGAAGGGTGTCTGGAGGAGAAGGTAGTTGT
>CM038722.1:39839611-39866075 GCA_021613375.1 Megaleporinus macrocephalus | reverse complement strand
TCATACTATTGAAACATGGGTGTTTTCTGATTGATTGACTAATAAATGGTAATTCTGATATCTGGATATCTTTGCATGATGTTTGTTCCAGGTCGATCCAAGAGCTATCTGTTCTATTAGGTTTCATCCACTTTAATATGTATTGGAGTTTGCAAGGAAATAATGGTGAAATTTTGGTGCCTCTAGACCCCCATGGGATTTTGAGTTCTGTAATGTGGTTAATTGATTCTGGGTGGTTTATTTTTCCAGTAAAATTCAGCTGTGGTAGTATTTAGAGATTGAAACCAAGAAGATGGGGGTTGAATGGGGATCATTGATAATAAATAGTTGATTTTTGGTAACACTGACATTTAAATTGTAGCTATTCTATCAGTAAGTGAAAGGAGTAGTGTTGTCCAACGACTGAGATCATCACTTATTGTTCTGATTAGTGAGTTGAAGTTGAGTTTAAACAACACTGACAGACCTTAACACCCAAATATGGGATGTAATGTGTGCACATGGGGATGGGTAGTGTTTTCAGTGTAGCCTCAAGTTTATTTAAGTTTATTGGAAGAATTGTGGATTTTGACCAATTGATTGAATATTCTGATATTTTTAAATAATTTTCGATTGTTTGGATGGTTTCTGTTATTGAGCTGATTGCGTTTTGTAGAAAAAGTAAGACATTGTCTGCGTAAAAAACGATTTTATGTTTCATGTTAGATGTTAGAATTCCCTTAATATTTAGATTTTGTCTTATTGCGGCTGCTAGTGGTTCTATAAAGATAAAGAATAAATAAAGAGAGAGTAAGCATTCTTGTCTAGTCCCACGGTGCAGTGTGAAAGGTTGTGACCTTACTCCACTGGTGTTGACTGTAGTCTTAGGTGCAGTGTATAAAATCTGTATCAAATTAATAAATGATTCTCCAAACCCGAGTTTGTGTAGTGTAGTAAATTAGAATTTCCAGTTTACTCTGTCAAAGGCTTTTTCTGCATCCAGGGTTACAATTGCTGTTAGTATATTTTGGTGAAAGGTGTAATCTATTATGTTCAATAATCGGCACATATTGGTGGATGAATATCGGTCTTTGAGGAGGCCAGTTTGATCAGGATGTATTAGATTATGGATTACTGTTTCTTTTCTGTTGGCTAAAGCCTTGCTTATTATTTTTGTGTCTGTATTCATTAGTGATGAAAGTCTGTAACTGGAAGGTAGAGTGAGATCTTTGTTTGGTTTAATATGAAGAGAAATGACTGCAGTGTTCATGTTTGTCGGTAACTTTGCTTTTTGTTTAATTTCTGATATCATTCTATTAACCAGTGGGGATAGAGGTGGCCAATCCGCCAGGTCCTGGTGCTTTATTATTAGACATGTGTATTAAGGTTTTGTGAAATTCATGTTGTGAAAATGGTATTTCTAGTGTTTGTTTTTGTTTTTCAGTTGTGTTTATATGTTGTCTGGACTAATCGATATTGGGTCAGCTTATTTAAGCAACTGATTGATGTAACTTGACCATTGCAATAGACGGTGTCTTCATTCACCATGCTGGTGTTAGTAAATTCAGAGCTAATCTTGGGATGGCTCTGGTGTATCTTCTAGCTGCTCTGACTAGGAATTTAATAAAGGCTGTTCATCCTCTTTCTGTTCCTCCTCCTCAAAGAGCCAACCAATTCCTGCACCTAAAACAGGCAAAACTACAAGAGCAACAGGTGCTGCAGCAGCCACTACAGCGACTCGACATCCTACAGTACTCGGCATCCGGTCGGTGGCGCGTTAACACGCAGCGGCCACTCTTGGTCCGAGAATAGGTGCTCGAGAGGCAAAGCGCGCACACGCCCAGAGAATCCACAACCACTTCAAGGACACGGGTGACACACGGCGCATGTGGCAGGGCATCCAGGAAATCACACACTACAGGACAATGCCACCGTCCTGTGACAGTGATGCCTTCCTCCCCGATGCCCTGAACGACTTTTATGCACGGTTTGTTGTTCACCCTGCTGACTCATGACTGTGTTGCGAAACACAGTTCTAACAGCATCATAAAGTTCGCCGATGATACAACTGTGCTGGGTCTCATCAGCAAAGGCGACGAGTCAGCATACAGGGAGGAGATACAGCAGCTGACAGACTGGTGTACAGTCAACAACCTTCTCTGGAATGTAGAGAAGACCAAGGAAATGGTTGTTGACTTCAGGAAATCTAGACCGGTCCACTCTCCGCTTAACATCAACGGCTCCTCTGTGGAGATCGTTAAGAGCACCAAGTTCCTTGGTGTCCACCTAGCGGAGAACCTCACCTGGTCCCTGAACACCAGCTCTACAGCCAAGAAAGCCCAGCAGCGTCTCTACTTCCTCCGGAAGCTGAGAAAGGCCCATCTCCCTCCACCCATCCTCACCCTCTTCTATAGGGGAACCATAGAGAGCATCCTAAGCAGCTGCATCACTGCCTGGTTTGGGACCTGCACAGCCTCTGATCACAAGTCCCTCCAACGCATTGTGAGGACAGCTGAGAGGATTATCGGAGTCTCTCTCCCCTCCGTCTTGGACATTTACACCATCCGCTGCATCCGCAAAGCAACCAGCATTGTGGATGACCCCACCCACCCTTCACACAGACTGTTCTCCCTCCTGCCATCAGGAAGAAGGTACCACAGCGTCCGGTCCAACACGACCAGACTCTGCAACAGCTTCTTCCCCCAAGAACATCAGACTCCTCAACACAACTCAACGTCTGAACTGATATCTTCCGATACATGTCTCTCTCTCTCTCTCACTCTCTCCCTCTCTCTCTCTCCAACCATTTACCCCAGATAAAAAAGGGAAGCATTTTTTGCACAAAGCATTGCACTAATACCTTTACTGCCTCACTGGACTCTATTTATTACACATTGCACAATTTGCACACTACCGGCAATTATTTATTATTCTCTGTCTGTACTGTGTTGTGTTGTCTGTCCGCACTTGTTTGTTCGTGTTGCACTTGTGTCTTGTATGCACTGTCTATGTTGCACCATGGTCCTGGAGGAACGTTGTTTCGTTTCACTGTGTACTCTGTTTGTAGTTAAAATGACAATAAAACCCACTTGACTTGACTTGACTTGACTTGACTTGACTCTGTTACTACTGCTACTGCTACTCCTACTCCTGCTGCCACACCTCCAGCAGCTAACCCCGCCTTGGCTCCTTTGACAGTTCCTGAAACCTTTTCCTTCACCTTTTTTGCCTCTTGTGAATTTCCTTTCTTACCAGCCCCTTCTCCTAATTTTTTCATTTCCTCCTTTAATCTTTTATTCTCTTCCTCCATTTCCTGTTTCTGCTTCTCAAACTTCTTTCTCTCCTCCTCCCAAATCTTTTCCTCCTTTAACCTTCGATTGTGCTCCTCCATTTCCTGTCTCTCTAACCTTCTACAAGACAGAGAAACAACCAAACACCAGACAGAACTCAAACATGAGAACAGGACAAAACACGAGACAACAGATCAGACAGAGGCCAGGGAACAGGGCAAAACACAAAAACAGGAACAAACAAAACAACATGGACAGGACGTAAACAGAGGCACGTGGATGGGCTGGCGTGACATCAGTCATTTATATATAGACCACTGTGAAGTGATTCACATAATAATCAATTAGATGAACAGGTTAAAAAAGTTGTCGTGATTTGCAAGTTAATTTATTCTAATATAAGAAACTAGCCAACTTAAGAAAGTACTTTTAACTGAATTGGTTTTGATAAATTGGGTCAAATAGTAAAGTTAATAATAAAAAAAGCACACTTTTTAATTGCAGCAACTAAATATTTTTTAGTTATTTGAACTTGAAAACGTTTTGAAGTAAGTTTCTAAAAGACAAATTCTTGTTTTATATCTTAATATTTGAAGTTCTCTAAATTATTTCTTTATAAAATCTTTCTATATTTAAAGTGTATTAGAACTTTAGAAGAATGACTTGTATTTCTCTAAGCATATTATAAGTATATAACACTAGACTAAATGTGTTTGTAATTATATTATTTAGTAACTCAAACTTTATTTTAAGAGCACAAGAAGTTTTTGATTAAAATTCTTGAATGTTTTTGTAAATATCCAACTTATATACTGAGACTACATGACTTGAAATACTAAGTATGCAAAATGAAGAGCACAGTGGTAGTATTACATGAGTGATTTAAGAAGACGTTTAATGTATTGTTAGTGTTTATTCAGGCAGTTAAGACAAATACACTTAAACTTTATTAGAAATGACAAAAAATGATTAGTATATATTAAATGTAACACATATTTTTGCACTATTTAAGTTTTTTCTCCAAAGGAAAAAGCTGCCGCTTCATTATAATGTTTATAATGTTTTTGTTAAATATATCTAATGTGCACAGTTTACACTCACCTGTTGCTCTCTTTTCAAAAACAGTATTATCCAGAAGCTCCACTGCATGAAAGATAAAAGAACTGAAATGTAAAGGTATTCAGCAACAGCACATTAAAAATCTGACATTAATGTATTACTGTGGAATATTGGTATAAATATGGGGAGTAATTGTTGTAGACCTGGTTTAAGGACAGTATTTGTGTGAATGTGGCATTTAACAAGTGCCTTTAACTTACAGTAAGGAGGACAATCCATACTGTCCCTCTGTCTTCCCTCTTTGATAACAACAACAACAGTAACAACAACAATAATAACACTAATAATAACAATAATAACAACAATTATAATAATAATGCTGGTTTATTTATAATGTAGCAGTTATTTAGTAGCCTGTAACTTACCTTGAAGAATGAAGTCCATTTTGTAATTTTATGATCTTGTTTTTTCCTTTACCACTCTTTAAGTAATTAAACATTTTCATATATATTAATATATAAATATAAATGAACAATTGTGGGAAGGTTCTGTCATTTCATTCCCAGTCTAGTGCACTACATAGGAAGTGATTTAAGATGGTGCCAGTAGTCTCTGCTCTTGTAAAATAGAATTAAAAACATAGTTTCATTCAGGACATTAAACTTTGATTCTGTAAATGAAATATGTTTCAGAAATATTCAACCACAGTAACTGACAGCAGGACTATTTAAAGACTACTAACATCACTATCCAAAGAAAAACAACACAGACCAAAAACACACTGGTCAGAATTTAGAAACGTATACAAGTATGATAACACCATCTTTCACATGAAGTCCTAAACTGCTCCCCTGTGTCAAGTATATATGGAGCTGCTGGACATAAGAACTGACATCTCCTCCAGACGCCCTTCTACTCAACAACTACCTTCTCCTCCAGACATACTTCTACTCAACTACCTTCTCCTCCAGACATCCTTCTACTCAACAACTACCTTCTTCTCCAGACATCCTTCTACTCAACTACCTTCTCCTCCAGACATCCTTCTACTCAACAACTACCTTCTCCTCCAGACATCCTTCTACTCAACTACCTTCTCCTCCAGACATCCTTCTACTCAACAACTACCTTCTCCTCCAGACATCCTTCTACTCAACAACTACCTTCTCCTCCAGACGCCCTTCTACTCAACAACTACCTTCTCCTCCAGACATCCTTCTACTCAACAACTACCTTCTCCTCCAGACATCCTTATTCTCAACAACTACCTTCTCCTCAAGACATCCTTCTATACAACAACTACCTTCTCCTCCAGAAATCCTTCTACTCAACAACTACCTACTCCTCCAGAAATCTTTCTACTTAACAACTACCTTCTCCTCCAGACGTCCTTCTACTCAACAACTACCTTCTCCTCCAGACATCCTTCTACTCAACAACTACCTTTTCCTCCAGACGTCCTCCTACTCAACAACTACCTTCTCATCCAGACGTCCTCCTACTCAACAACTACCTTCTCATCCAGACGTCCTCCTACTCAACAACTACCTTCTCCTCCAGACGTCCTCTTACTCAACAACTACCATCTCCTCCAGATGCCCTTCTACTAAAGCACAACCTTGGCAAAATTGGAATATGTAATAAAAAATGAAAAAGTGTTCTTCACTAATTTAAAATGACTCAATTTAAAACAATGTCAGAGTATACATTTTAATAATAAATTTTTAATATGAATATACATTTAATATTTAAGTATTATTTTATAATTCATTATGATTTTTGGGCAAATATTTCATGTTTCAGGCTTTAAATTGTTAATGAGGTTAACTAAGAACAGGAAATTCGAACAAGGAAACTATATATATATATATACTGTCACTAAAATCATCATGAATTATTTTTTCCACTAAATCTTTGGGTTTCATAACCTCTTAATTGTAAAGCCATTAATTAAATATCTTGTGCTGTTATCTTTGCAAAGATAAGTGTTTTCCTATACTGCCTAGTGACACTGGAAACACACATACTCTGAGATCATTCTTTCACATAGCACTGCTCCAGATCCTTCACACTGTAATCTATATTCTGTATGAAGAGTCTGATCTTTGACTGGTGTTTCAGGTATTTTAGTTAAATTGGGTCAGTTCTGTTAAGAAGCACTGAATACTTTCACTTTCTCTGCTCAAAAGCACCGGGTCAACACCCTGTCATCTAATTTTACTGCCCTGTTTTGAGAACTTTGATGTCTGTGAGTGAAAAATCCAGTTAATGATTGAATAACAGCAATATCTGATGTAGAACATGACAGTACTAAAAAAGCAAAACAACCAAAGACCTATTATATTAGAAATCATCTTTATAAAATCATTATATATCGTAAATTATCTGCTGAATATATTACAGATATGACTGTTATATACTGTGCCATGCACAAACCGGGGTTGGTAAGAAGCTGTAGAACATTTTTGCTTTTTATATAAAATTATTATATTATAGAGTATTAACATATTATTATTATTATTATTATTATTATTATTATTATTATTATTATTATTATTATTATTATTATTATTATTATTATTGTTGTTGTTGTTGTTGTTTTGTTGTTGTTGATTATGCATTATATTTTATTATTATTATCACCATTATTATTAGTTATTATTATTAGTTGTTGTTATTATTATTATTGTTTTATTAATACTATTTTATATCATTGGTATCAACTGAAGGTCTATTAAACACTCCATTTTAGAAGAATTAGAATATATATTTTAAAAAAAAACTCATGAAAAATATTTTTTTCCCTAAATCTTTGTGTTTCATAACTTTTATTTGTGAAGACCTTAGTCAAATACTTTGTGCTCTTATCTTTGTAAGGATATTTTTTTCGTATAAAGCCCAGTGACATTGGAAAACAAGTCGTTTCCTGCACACCGAATCTCTGCAGCTCCTTCAGACTGTAATCTATACTCTGTATGAAGAGTCTGATCTTTGACTGGTGTTTTAGGCCTTAAAATGGTCAACAGCTTAACAGCCTATCATCTAATTTTACTGCCCTGTTTGAGAACCTTGGTCTCTGTGAGTGAAAAATACAGTTAATGATTGATTAACAGCAATATCTGATGTACAGAAATGACAGAAATGTTGAAAACCAAAACAACTAAAGACCTAAGCCTACTACTCACAGACATGTATATCATAATATCATTATATATTGAGAATAATCTGTTGAATATATTACAGATATTACTGTTAAATATATAGTCAGTTTCAGGCTTTAAATTGTTAATGAGCTTAACTAAGAACAGGGAATTCGAACAAGGAATCTACAACCTGCAGGACAGGTTGTGTGTATATATATAGGTTGTGTGTATATATATATATATATATATATATATATATATATATATACTGTCACTAAAATCATCATGAATTATTTTTTCCACTAAATCTTTGTGTTTCATAACCTCTTAATTGTAAAGCCATTAATTAAATATGCTGTTATCTTTGTAAAGATAGTGTTTTCCTATACTGCCTAGTGACACTGGAAACACACATACTCTGAGATCATTCTTTCACATAGCACTGCTCCAGATTCTTCACACTGTAATCTATATTCTGTATGAAGAGTCTGATCTTTGACTGGTGTTTCAGGTATTTTAGTTAAATTGGGTCAGATCTGTTAAGAAGCACTGAATACTTTCACTTTCTCTGCTCAAAAGCACCGGGTCAACACCCTGTCATTTAATTTTACTGCCCTGTTTTGAGATCTTTGATCTCTGTGAGTGAAAAATCCAGTTAATGATTGAATAACAGCAATATCTGATGTAGAACATGACAGTACTAAAAAAGCAAAACAGCCAAAGACCTATTATATTAGAAATCATCTTTATAAAATCATTATATATCGTAAATTATCTGCTGAATATATTACAGATATGACTGTTATATACTGTGCCATGTACAAACCGGGGTTGGTAAGAAGCTGTAGAACATTTTTGCTTTTTATATAAAATTATTATATTATAGAGTATTAACATATTATTATTATTATTATTATTATTATTATTATTATTATTATTATTATTATTGTTGTTGTTGTTGTTGTTGTTGTTGTTGTTGATTATGCATTATATTTTATTATTATTATCACCATTATTATTAGTTATTATTACTAGTTGTTGTTATTATTATTATTGTTTTATTAATACTATTTTATATCATTGGTATCAACTGAAGGTCTATTAAACACTCCAATTTAGAAGAATTAGAATATATATTTAAAGAAAAACTCATGAATAAATATTTTTTTCCCTAAATCTTTGTGTTTCATAACTTTTATTTGTGAAGACCTTAGTTAAATACTTTGTGCTCTTATCTTTGTAAGGATATTTTTTTCGTATAAAGCCCAGTGACATTGGAAAACAAGTCGTTTCCTGCACACCGAATCTCTGCAGCTCCTTCAGACTGTAATCTATACTCTGTATGAAGAGTCTGATCTTTGACTGGTGTTTTAGGCCTTAAAATGGTCAACAGCTCAACAGCCTATCATCTAATTTTACTGCCCTGTTTGAGAACCTTGGTCTCTGTGAGTGAAAAATACAGTTAATGATTGATTAACAGCAATATCTGATGTACAGAAATGACAGAAATGTTGAAAACCAAAACAACTAAAGACCTAAGCCTACTACTCACAGACATGTATATCATAATATCATTATATATTGTAAATAATCTGTTGAATATATTACAGATATTACTGTTAAATACATAGTCATGCACAAACCAGGGGTGATAACAAAACGGTGTTTTCCTGTTCATATTATTATTTATTAATTTAGCAATTAGGAATGATCAGCCATGACTTCCCGTTTTTCCTGAATGTAGTCAAATGTATTAATTATGTTCCATCAAAACAATGTTTATTAAATTCCTTAATAACTTAATACTCAGGTAACAGCATATTTCCTGTATTAATAAATGTATTATGGGCTCATTCAAAAAGGGATAAATTCCTATATATCCTGTATTCATACTGCATAACTGATTAATAATGCTGATCAAATATGACGGCTTTCAAGATGGCAGCCATCTTCGGTACATGATAGGTCCCCTCAGTCATTACTTTCTGTGATATTCAGATACATTTTTTTCCCTTTTGTTTCTGCAATAAAAGGGTGTCCTGAGACTTTGAGTCACTCTGTATATATATATATATATATATATATATATATATATATATATATATATATATATATAAAATAAGTATAAAATATAAACACATCAAATAAATCAATAACATCTGAAACTGTTTATAAACACTTTTGTCATTATGTCATGTATAGTCACATGGCCAATATAAAGATTCACCTCTAAAATAATACAATAATAATTACAGTATTAATAATAATCAAAGTTTTGTAATGAAAATGCTGTCCTGTGCAACATGGATGATCAGGTTTCTAAAGCTTTTTAAATTCTTTTTTGATGGACAACTTTAGGAGTACTTCTGTCAAGCTTAGACAAGGAAGTCCCACAAGTATTTGGTTGTTAACTTTATGATATGACTTTATGGCTATGATAATACACATACGCAAGTAGTAATCATATTTTTAATACATTGTCTTTATATTTACAATTATATTTTTAAAATATTTAAAATTCCTATTTTAACACCACACCACAGGACAGTTTATGTCTAGGACTGTGAGAAAAGATTTTAAAATGGTGGAAAAAGAAAAGTAACTGGTAAACATTATTATTGTAAATATAAAAGAAAATTGTTACATTTAACTTAAACTACAAGCATTTCTTGATTAGCAGCTCTGTTTTGTTTGGCTTTCCGAACTGAAGCTTTATATGTAGGTCATGTTTACGAAACTACATCACAATATAGACATAATACATAAACCTACATAAACATTTATAAAGGTTTATTACAATACGTGATAGCATAAACAACTGTAAACAGTAATGCTGCTATAAAAAAACACAATATCACGAATAGTGAGAAACAACTGATGGATAAATGAATTTAAAAAACTTTCAAAATCTCTATATTATAGCAAAGCTGCGACGAAAGTTCAACTGTGTGAAATTATCATGCATCAAATGCAAAACCAACAATAGAAATATTGGGTCCCACTTTATATTTAGTGACTCTAATAACTGTGTAGTTACACATGAACAACACATTCAACAACATTGTAACTACTAGTGGTGTTACACAGTTACAGATAAATTACAGTACTACCGCTTATGTAGTTAAAATAATAGTAATAATAATAATAAATTTTATTTAAGGGCGCCTTTCCTGACACTCAAGGTCACCGTACATAGCTTGTCCTAAAAATAAAAATACATAATAAAAATGAGTACAAAATTAAAACGGTGCGAGTACAGTCACAGGTCATACACAACTTTAAACAAGTGAGTTTTAAGTTTGATTTTAAAATGTGGCAATGAATCTATATTACAGAGATCAGCTGGGAGTGAGTTCCAAAGCCAGGGAGCAGCGCGACTAAATGCTCTGCTCCCCATAGTAGCAAGACGGACAGGGGGAATAGATAGATGAGTGGAAGAAGGGTACGGACAGGTATAGCAATATGAAGGAGGTCAAACAGATATGAAGGGGCGAGATTATGGAGAGCTTTGAAAGTTAAAAGGAGTGTTTTATAATTGATGGGATGTGAAATGGGAAGCCAATGAAGCTGCTGTAAAACAGGAGTGATATGATGGATTGAAGGGGTCCATGTAATGATACGAGCAGATGAATTTTGAACCAATTGTAATTTATGAAGGGTTTTCTGTGGTAAACCAAACAAAAGAGAATTACAATAATCTAAACGAGAGGTAACCAGACTATGAACCAAGATAGCAGCAGAATGAGGAGTAAGAAAAGGACGGAGACGATTAATATTTCGAAGATGAAAATAAGCTGAGTGAGTTATATTATTAACATGGAAAACAAAAGAGAGGGTGCTATCAAGGATGATACCCAGACTCTTGACCTGAGGAGAGAAAGAAATGGAATAGTTATCAACGGAAATGCAGAGGTTATGACATTTACTTAATGTTGATTTATTGCCAATCAATAGAAGTTCTGTTTTATTGCAATTCAATTTAAGAAAATTTACAGTAAACCAATGTTTTATTTCAAGGAGACAATCAGTGAGTGATGAAGATAAAAATGTAGCATTAGGCTTGTTTGAAAAGTAGAGCTGGGTGTCATCCGCGTAGCAGTGAAACTGAATATGATGCTTACGAAAAATATAACTAAGGGTAAGAAGATAAATAATTAATAACAAGGGTCCCAAGACAGAGCTCTGGGGAACACCTGAAGTAACCGAAACAGAGTGAGATTTAAATGATTTTAATTGAAAAAACTGAGTGCGGCCAGAAAGATAAGAGCGAAACCAATGGAGAAGTATATTTGCAATGCCAAGAGAAGAGAGTCTATCAAGAAGGATGTAATGTGAAATTGTATCAAAGGCCGCAGTCAGATCAAGCAGAAGGAGTATAGATAGTAGACCAGAATCAGCAGCAAGAAGATCATTGGTGATCTTAAGGAGTGCCGTTTCAGTGCTATGAAGCGGACGGAAACCAGATTGAAGTTGTTCATATAAATCATTATTGGCCAAATGAGCATGAAGTTGAGCAGCAACTGTTTTTTCAAGGATTTTGGAGATAAATGGAAGATTTGAAATAGGACGAAAATTATTAAGGTCATTTGGATCTAAACCAGGTTTCTTGAGTATTCTTGGGTTATAACAGCTGCTTTGAGAGCAAGGGGAAAGACACCAGTGGTAAGAGAAGAATGTATAATGTCTGTGATAAGAGGGGACAAAGAGGAAAGGCTAGCTATAACAAGAACAGTTGGAAGAGGATCTAATTGACAAGTTGAAGATTTTGATTTTTGAATTAATTTGGAAACATCATTAACTGAGGGAAGAGTGAAAGCTGAAAGTAGATTAGGAGGGGCAAACGGGGGTAATGCAATTAATGCCAAAGAGGCAGTTGATAATAGTTGCTGGTGGATATGTACTATTTTTGAAGAGAAAAATGATACTAAGGTATTGCAAAAATCAGTACAATATAAATGGGGAGCAAGTGAATCCAGTGGTTTTGTAATCTTAGCAAATAGTGAAAAGTTGACGACCTTTTGCTTTTAATTGTCTAAGAGTTGAAGTAAACCAGGGTGCAGTGTGAGTTAATGAAACAGATCTGGTTTTAAGTGGAGCTGAATCATTTAAGAGCTTATGAAGGGATGTATTATAATGCGAAAGCAGTTTATCTGGAGTGGAAGACGGATCAATACTAGGAAGACTATTGATACAACAAGATAAATTATACAAATTAATATCCTTAACGTTATGATAAGTTATATTACGTGGGGAATTAGATTTAAAAAGTGTAATATTTACACCAAAAGATAGAAACACGTGATCAGAGAGAGGAAAGAATCCAAAGTATGTCCTTTAACATGCGTGGGGAAATTAATATGGTAGATTATCGTGAGATTATTATCTCACGGTAGATTATCGCGAGACCTCCCCCCGCCAGAATCACGAGGTTTTGCCATGTAAACAAATCCCGGAGGAGTAGCATCATTGAGTGGAGCAAAGTCGTTTGGCTGTTGCCAAGTCCAACTTAAAGTCAGAGATGATATCCTGGATAAGCTGCCCCTAATTCGTAAGCGAGCGGATGTTAAAGAGGCCAAAGTTAATGGTCTTTTCGTGATAAGGAGCTGTGCTAGACACATTAGCCGGGTGAGTAGGGTGGCTCAAAACACTGTGATTAGAGCTGCAAGCATTGTTTCTTAGTGGACGGCGAACAGTAGTCCAGGTAGACTTGATAGAGCTGGACCCAGAACGGCAAAAAAACCCGTCGCGAACCTCGATGTATGTATTTCCGACGGAGCAGATAAAGAATGTCCGGGTAGTCGAAAAGAACCGATGGCGGAGGGCCGTGCCAATGCAAACGGAGCCTATGGAGCTCAGCAGAGGTATAAAACAGCCGCTCCGCTGCCATTGGAAGATGAACAAAGAGCAGAGTAAAAGGAGCCGGTAAAAAGGGGGAACCGGGGGAACAGTGGCGACAAACACGACAGTGTCCACTCACAGTCCGGATATTTATACATGTGTATCAATTTCTTATATTTTCATGTAATTACATAAGAGTTTCTTAATGGTTGTAACAGCGTATTTTCTCTTGTGTTATTAGACATTGGTAATAACATGAGTGTAACTGCATTTGTAATTAGACTGGAGCTGTTTTAATTAATTGCATAAAACTCTTTGGGATGTGGTCATCACGTATAGCTGTGTCAGTACCGTCACGTTACATAATTTAAAACTGAAACTGGTTACAGTGCCACAGCACTAGTGAAGTAGCTGTTCCCTAAATGTGAGGAAAACTAGCATTTCCTGTGCAAACACTGCCTTAATGTAACTTATTACACACTTTCTTACAATGCTGGAAAAGACTTACACTAAACTACGCTGCTATAACTACCAATATGTTCGAATGTAATTACATGTGGCTACATCACTAGTAGTGGCTACATCACTAGTAGTTACAATGTTATTGCATATGTTCATGTGTAACTACACAGTTATTACAGACACTTGATATAAAATGTGACCAAAATCAAATTTTAAAAACATAAAAACTTTTTACACTCTTACATTTCCCATTTGTACAGAAATCTCTTCCTTTCCTCACTCTTTTTCACTTTTTATTATCAGAAAAAAAAATATATATATATATATATATTGTATGTATATTACAACTTTCATACATTGTGGTCATTTAAAGTGCTTTACAAATAAGAAAATATCAGTAATGAAAGAAAATAAGGAAATGAAACAGACCTTGACTTACAAGCTCAAGCTTGAGAGACAATAATTTCGGCATCATCTTTCTCTTTTTCTCGTTATATTTCCAAAATTAATTACGTATACCTAAACAGCAACTAAAAACATTACCACACTGTCACCTACACATTCTCTGACGTCTAACAATCCAACATGCTACAATTGAAGTTCATTACATGGAACATACGTGGAATTGGCTCCCAAGAAAAAAAAAATTATATTCTGATATCTCAACCATTTAAAAGCAGATATATGTCCCCTACAGGAAACCCACCTAACAGAACCTGATCAACAAAATCCCATTTACACATAATACTACAATCACAGACCCAGACGGACTATTTATTATCATAAACATCTTCAAACTAATAAATCTTTCCGGGGGGTGGTGGCGGGCCAAGTAACTTTTGAATTTTGTGATCCATAGTGTTTTCTCGACCCCACGCTCTGCAGGGGTCCTGGAAATCACTAGAGTACTGCATGGAGAGCACATGGCCAAAACATGATTCTGTCAAAGCGGGTCATTGATTTCATGGACTATGGGGGGAACTTATAAGAGAAGACTGTTATAGATTAATCGAGAGTGAGCTGATATGCGTTTGTAGCTGGTGAGAAACTCTGCAGAATAAAATTACATACTTCATTTCTAAGGCATTTGGTTTAGTGATTTATTTAGTATTTAAAAATACCTCATCAACACCATTCAATTTTCTCACTATAAAACCAATTGAAAATAGAGGTTGCCTAGATAAATCATTAACAGTTAAGTCTGTCCAGTAATTGTTAGTAGATTGATTAATCAGATCTTTAAGCAATTTTCATTCTTTGCAGGTTTAGACTACAGTATATAACATCTGCATCTAGCTTAGCTAAGGTACAAATCAATTACTGTTCCCACAGCAGCACATCCCAGTGCTACAGGTACAGCTTGAGGTAAAGGCATTTTTAATACTACTGGTAGCACTGCTCCTACTACCCCACCTACAACAGACCCTAACCCTGCCCCTGCTCCTGCCCCTTCTTTTCTCTTTCTCTCATCCTCCCGAATCTTTTCCTCTTCTTCTCTAATCTTCTCCTGAGCTCTTTCGTACATCTTATTTGTGTAATATTTTGGACCTAAACTGTCGATCTTCTCTATCAGCTCCGAAACCTGAGAGCGGTTCTGCAGATCTCTGTTATTGAATGAGTGATATCTGTTCTCACATCTCTGTACAAGATCTTCTAACTGCTTACTTTCTTTAACATACTGATCTACAGACTCATCCAACTGATCTGCACGAGTGAACAGTATGACGGTGTGTTTAGAGGCATCTTCTCCAAAGTTCTTCTGGATCCACTCCACTACGTTTCTCTCCTCTTCAGTGAATCTCACATCCAGTCTGATCACCAGCAGGAACACGTGAGGACCAGGAAGTGACATGTACACACATCTCTCTATTTCAGCTTTCACTTCTTCTTCAGTCAGTGATGTATCGAAGAGTCCTGGAGTGTCGATCACTGAGATCTTTCTGCCGTCCACTCTTCCTTCATGTTTCTCACACTTCTTGGTTACAGACTTAGCTGACATTTTTGTGATGAAAGCCTTTTTGCCCAGGATGGTGTTTCCTGTTGAACTCTTTCCTGACCCAGTCTTACCCAGCAGCACAATCCTCACATCAGAATCTGAACAACAAAACAAGAGATTTTTAACAGGCTGTTTTTAGCATCTGTAAAAAGTTCTTCTTTATGTGGTAACAAACATTTCTTGTAACTGTAGATAGAATTAAGGGGTCAATCATTTATATATAGACCGCTGAGACTGCATTGTAAAAAAGTGCTTCACATAATAAGCAATTAGATGAACAGGTTGAAAAAAGTTGTTGTGATTTACAAGTTTATTCTAAGAGATTAGTTAACCTAACAAAGTACTGTTAACTGAACTCATTTGGATTAATTGGATCGACTAGCATACATACAACTTTACAAAAGTCAGTATCAGTACTGCCTTAAATTTAGAGCTTACTGAATATCAAATAGTAAGTTAAAAGAACAAGAATTTGTCTTTTAGAAACTTTGTGAAAACTTGTTTCAAGTTTAAATAACTCAAAAATTTGCTTCAAAAAAAGTTGCTTCAACTAAAACTAATTTGTAACTGCTTTGTTTTTTGTAACAACATTATTTACAGTTTATTAGCATTTTAGAAGAATATGACTTGTATTGCTCTAAGTGTATTATAAGTATATGACACACTACACTAAGCATATTTTTAGTTATAGTATTTAGTAACTAAAACTTTATTGTAAGAGCACAAGAAGTGTTAAAATGCTTGATTGTTTTTGTAAATATCCAACTTATATACTGAGACTACATGACGAAAAATACTAAGTATGCAAAATGAAAAGCACAGTGTTAGTATTACAAAAGTAATTTAAGCAGACGTTTGATGTATTGTTAGTGTTTATTCAGGCAGCTAAGACAAATACACTTGTGCTGAAAATGACATGTGATTAGTTCACTATGATTAGTATATGTTAAGTGTTTCCCTCAAAGGAAAAAGCTGGTGCTTCATTATAATGTTTTTTGTTAAATAAATCTAGTGTGCACAGTTTACACTCACCTGTTGCACTCTTGTCAACATGAGTATTATGCAGAGGCTCCGCCGTCTGATCCTCCACTGTAAAGATAAAATGTAAAGGTGAAATGTAAAAGTATTCAGCAACTGCACAGTAAAAATCTGCCATTACTGTATTACTGTGATGGAATAACTGTATAAATATGGGGAGTAAGTGCAGTAAACCTGGTTTAAGGACAGTATTTGTGTGAATGTGGAATTTCACAAGTGCATTTAACTTACAGTCTGGAGGAATAACTATACTGTTCCTCCGTCTTCTCTCTATAATAACAACAGTAAAAACAACAACAATAACAATAATAGTACCAATAATAAAAATAATACCAATAATAATAATTATAATAACAATACTAATAATAATAATGCTTGGTTAAAAAATATTTAGTAGTCTGTAACTTACCTCGAAGAATCGAGGCCATTTTGTAATTTTATATCCTAGATTTTTTTCTTCACCACTCTTTGAGTATATGAACAGTTCTCATTGTCTGTAAATGGAAGAAGAAAACAAAAAGAACTTATGTTGTGAAACAATAAAAACCTTCATGGCACTCTTCATATAATTTACTGTAACCTGACTCTGGAGCTCTGAGGTTTAAAAAATCTAATAAGGATTGTAGATTATTCATTCTGTTCTTTTATGTACAGGCAGGGTTGGACGTTGGCTATTGGGAGTACTGGGACAATCCCAGTGGGCCGCTCTTTGTGTGTGGGCTGCTGAGAGATCTGAAAAAGGAACCTGATTTAAACTATTTTAATATTAAAGTGTTCACTGGCCCACAATACCCTTAGTGCATGGCCGTCTTACAATCAGAATCAGAATCTGACTTTATTGGTCAAGTATGCTCACACATACAAGGAATTTGTTTTTGGTTACAGAAGCTCACAGTGCACGATATCTGACATTACAGAATTAACAAACACACCCAACCTACACACACACACACACACACACACATACACACACACACCTGTAAACTTAACACACTGTGATGGATGCGGTGAGGACAGATTCTATGGTGGCGGTGTAGAACTGCACCATCAGCTCCTTGGGCAGGTTGAACTTCCTCAGCTGACGCAGAAAGTACAGCCTCTGCTGAGCTCTCTTGATGATGGCGCTGATGTTGCAGTCCCATTTCAAGTCCCTGGAGATTATTGTGCCCAGGAACTTGTAGCAGTCCACAGCCGTTACTGTACTGTTGAGGATGGTGAGATTTCTCTGTTCAGTGAGTTCCTAGCCCTGTTGTAAAGCGCCCGGTCCCCACTCATAAAAGCGTTCTCCTTGGACTGTCGCAGGTGCTTCAGTTTGGCGTTAAACCAGGGCTTGTCATTATTATATCTAATGCGAGTCCTGGTCGGAACACAGATGTCCTCACAGAAGCTGATGTAGGGCTTCACTGTATCCGTGTATTCATCCAGACCGCTTGTAGAGTCCTCAAACACACACCAGTCTGTTACCTCCATACAGTCCTGAAGCCTCTCTTCAGCCTCACTGGTCCACTTCTTCATAGTACTGCATTTGACAAGCGCTCCGCCACATTTCCCACGTCTGGCCGTCAGAGAACGAGAAATCAGGAGTAATTCCGTGTGGAGTGCCTGATGCTGCGAAGATCCTCTGCGCTGTATGTGACCGTGTTAGGTTCACATGTGGCAACAAAAACAAACAATGCACGACAG
This sequence comes from Megaleporinus macrocephalus, assembly GCA_021613375.1. Lineage (NCBI taxonomy): Eukaryota > Metazoa > Chordata > Actinopteri > Characiformes > Anostomidae > Megaleporinus > Megaleporinus macrocephalus. The sequence continues at coordinate 39,847,587 of CM038722.1, read as the reverse complement.
AGCTTCTGACCAGAGTCGCTGTCTGCGGCGCCATCTTGGTTGTATTCGCAGTAGTACCGCCTCCCCAGGATAAACAGTAATCACAACCACAGCAAAAACTTTAGTTTACTAATGAGTGCAAAAAAAAGAAAACATAAAAAACTGAAAAGGAGACACTTCAACAAAGTGCAGAGAAATGCATGAGCCGGCAGAACTTGTTAGGCTGTCTGTGAGTAAAATATACGTCCAGAATTCAGAGTCTTTACTCCATTAGCTTGCTATGTTAGCCAGTTCGTTCAGTCTGCCGCTGGAAAAGGGAGTATCAGCCCTGTACCAAATAATGTCTGTTCCCTACTTAGAGCACTACTTAAAAATAAGATTAATAAACATCACTGTCCAAAGAAAAACAAGACCTACACAGAGTCTTATTATGACACAACAAAAACACACATCACAGGATTCGAAAACATATACACATATAATAACACCATCTTTCACATGAAGTCCTAAACTGACTGACTGCTCTCCTGTGTCAAGTTTGAAAAAGAGACGCTGGATATAAGAAATACCTTCCCCTCCAGACGCCCCTCTACTCAACAACTACCTTCTCCTCTAGACATCCTAATACTCAAGAACTACCTTCTCATCCAGACGTCCTTCTACTCAACCACTACCTTCTCCTCCAGACATCCTTCTACTCAACAACAACCTTCTCCTCCAGACATGCTTCTACTCAAATTCTACCTTCTCCTCCAGACATCCTTCTACTCAACCACTACCTTCTCCTCCAGACGTCCTTCTACTCAAGAACTACCTTCTCCTTCAGACATGCTTCTACTCAAGAACTACCTTCTCCTCCAGATGTCCTTCTACTCAATAACTACTTTCTCCTCCAGACATCCTTCTACACAATAATTACTTTCTCCTCCAGATGTCCTTCTACTCAATAACTACCTTCTCCTCCAGACGTCCTTCTACTCAAGATCTACTGTCTCCTCCAGACGTCCTTCTACTCAATAATTACCTTCTCCTCCAGACGTCCTTCTACTCAAGAACTACTTTCTCCTCCAGACATCCTTCTTCTCAATAACTACCTTCTCCTCCAGATATCCTAATACTTAAGAACTACTTTCTCCTCCAGACGTCCTTCTACTCAAGATCTACCTTCTCCTCCAGACTTACTTCTACTCAAGATCTACCTTCTCCTCCAGACGTCCTTCTACTCAAGAACTACCTTCTCCACCAGACGTCCTTCTTCTCAAGACCTACCTTCTCCTTCAGACATTTGAAGACTTAATATACAGCGTATATCGGCCCAAACAATACTGTTCTCGGTTTGCTTCATACATGAAGTTGTTTGTGCAGAGCTAGAGTTTTTTCTTTTCTACCTTCTCCTCTAGATGCCCATGTCCCAAGAAATGCTTTGCTGCCATCAAGTTCTAAATTAGTTAATATTTTTCTTTTAACATGTGATATAAATTTTACTTCTGATTTTTATGTTTACATTTTACACAGCGTCCCAACATTCTTGGAATTTGTGCATGTGTGTGTGGACACATCCCTATAACAGCCGAGGCATTCCCCCCTCCCACTCCTATTTCTCTTCTTTTCTCACGGCTGCAACACTCATTCACATCACCACTATATTCCTAACTAAAGTCACAGCGGTGTCACAAATATTTTTTTTTATTTTATTTTACTTCTTGACATGAATTCAAAAATCAATTAAACAATCAAAGATTCCAAGATTCCATGATCATAATTGTGGGTTTATACAATGAACAGTATTTATTTATTAATATTTGACTTATTTTGACAAAAGAAGTTGACTTAACTTTGAAGTTCAAATGAAAAATGTAACTCAGTGAACACATGTGTCACGTCCTGCCCTCTTTCCCTCGTCCTTGCCTGTTTGTTAAGTTTCTGTTTCATTAGTGTTAAGTTTCTGTCATTAGTGTTTGTTTTTATTAAAGTATTTTAGTTAAACCTTGTGCCTGCGTCAGCCCCCTTTGTCATGCCTATTTTCCCCGGCACCTCTCCGGGTCCAACGTGACAGAACGAACCACCGCAGTGGACGCAGCAAGGTTTATTGGCTCTAGGCTCGCCATACGCCGGGAGCCTTTTCATCAGTGAGCCCCGGAGACTCCCCCAGCTCCAGATCCCTCACTGGTCTGTGCAGCCTTGGAGCAGGTCCCCTCCGAGCCTTCTGGAAATACCTCCAGGAATAAAGGTAGGAGGGGATCCAGGAGAAAGCATGGGGCCATCCCCCCTGAAATTTTCTTTGGGGGGGTAGGGGATCTGGGAGCGAGCTCAGGCGAGCTAAGGGTGGGAAGTCTCCGGGTTGTGGCGGCAGCTCTCGGCACAAGGCAGTCTCGAGTCCCCACCTGCTCTGAAGCACGGCCACCCATGCACTCCCTCGCGGCATTGCTCTCTAGCCCCTCGGGCGCTCCGGTGCCATCTAGAGCACCGGAGAGGAACCGTGAGCTGGTGCTGAACTTCACAGCGCTACCAGAGGCATGGGAGCGTGTACCAGGCCTGTGCTTTGCTCTGGAGTTGCAGCTGCCCCAAAACCCTGCAAAGCAGCTGCAACACTCTGCCTGCTTGGACTCGCGGCAGCGTGAGCATTCTTTCACGGCGCCATTCTCCAGCCCTGCTGGCGCTCCGGCGCCACCCAGTGGTCAGGAGCGGAGATATTCATACATCGCTGCTGCCGCCAGAGACGATCATCTCTGTTCCTGCTCCCCGGACAGCGATCCGGGCGGCTCCTGTTCCTGCTCCCCGGACAGCGATCCGGGCGGCTCCTGTTCCTGCTCCCCGGACAGCGATCCGGGCGGCTCCTGTTCCTGCTCCCCGGACAGCGATCCGGGCGGCTCCTGTTCCTGCTCCCCGGACAGCGATCTGGGCGGCTCCTGTTCCTGCTCCCCGGACGGCGATCCGGGCGGCTCCTGTTCCTGCTCCCCGGACGGCGATCCGGGCGGCTCCTGTTCCTGCTCCCCGGACGGTGATCCGGGCTCCTGACTCCGTCCCTCAGGCGGCTCCTGACCCCGCCCCCCGGGCGGCCCCTGACTCGCACCCCTCAGCCGTCTCCTGACTTTGCGCCTCGGGTGCTTTCAGACTCTATTTCCTGTTTTGCTCCTATGTCTCGTCCTGTTCCTGCCCATGTTCCGTCTTTTGTCATGTCCCCTGTCCCTGGTTGTGTATTGGTCCCAGTTACTGTGCTAGTCCCTGTCCCTGTGTCTGTATCCGTTCCTGTCCCTGTTTCCCTTGGTTTCTCTGTTCCTGTGCCTGTCAACGTGTCCGTTCCTGTCCAGTCTCGTGTTCTGCCCCTAGCCCAGTCTCGTGTTCTGCCCCCAGTCCAGTCTTTTGTTCACCCCCCCTGTCCAGTCTGCTGTTCCGTTTTTCGTACAGTCCCTTCTCCAGTCTTGTCAAGTCCCCTGTTCAGTCTTATCCTAAGTTCCTTTTCCAGTTTCCAGTCCCGTGTCTTGTCTAGTGTTTATCCTGTTTTGTTCTGGCCTCCCCCTTGGGCGGGCTCCAGGGTTGTGTTCACTTTTGCGCCTCTGGAGCTGCGCTTTTAAAGGGGGGGGGCCTGTCACGTCCTGCCCTCTTTCCCTCGTCCTTGCCTGTTTGTTTACATTTCTCTTTGTAGTCCATGTGCTTGTATTTGTTTACGTCTTTCACCATGTGGTTCTGTCTGTTAGTCATGTGATCCTTGTCTCCGCCCTCCACCTGGTTCCCATCCTTTGTTGCCATCCTCCCATTGTCACCAGCTGTCTCCTGTTTCCTCTCGTTATCCAGTGTATATAGTCTGCCTGTTTTGTCCTCTCCTTTGTGGTTTGTTGTCTATGGTTAGTGTTGTGTGGACCCTGTTAGTTTGTCTAGTGTTTCTGTTTGTTTATATTTTCCTGTTTTGTTTTTATTAAAGTATTTTAGTTAAACCTTGCTCCTGCGTCAGCCCCCTTCGCCGTGCCTATTTCCCCCGGCACCTCTCCGGGTCCAGCGTGACAATGTACATGTGCACCATTATTCAACCCCCTGCTTTAATACTTTGTGGAGCATCCTTTAGCTTTCATAACTTCCAACAAACATTTTTGGTAAGTACCAACAAGTTTCTTACACCTCTCAGTTGGAATCTTGGCCCATTCTTCACATACACAAGCTTCTAGTTCAGTGATGTTTGATGGCTTTTGTGCTGCAACTGCCTTCTTTAAATCCCACCAATCATTTTCTCAACCAAGCTTTGGTTGATTTGGAGGTGTGCTTGGGATCATTGTCTTGCTGGAAGGTCCAATGATTGCTAAGGTTTAATTTGTCAACAGATGGCATCACGTTTCCCTTTAAAATGGCCTTGTATTTCTGAGAATCCATGATGAGAGGTACACAATCAAGATGGCCTGTTCCTGCTTCAGAAATACAGCCCCACAACATCAATAACCCACCTCCATGCTTGACTGTGGGGATGTTATTCTTCTGGTCATTAGCCTGGCCTCTCGCACACCAGACATAAATCCATCTGTCCCAACAGTTCCAGTTTGGTTTCATCAGTCCCAAAACTCTGTAGCTTTATCCAAATTCCTCCTGGCATGTTCTAGTTGACCTTTGATGTTCCTTGTGGTGCGTCTTGGAATCCGGCCATAAAGTCCTTGTTTATTCAGTGCATGCTGGACATGGACATGTGCATATTTCAGCAAGATCATAAACCACATACTGCATCCATCACAACAGCATTGCAGAAGAAGAGTCCAGGTGCTCAAAAACACTGCTCCTCAGCGAGCGAATGCAATGAGTTAAGGTATTTACATACTTTGCATAATATGATCAATGAATTCAGACAATCTGGAAATATCTGCATGAAGGGCAAAGCCAAGAGTCACAACTGAATGCATACGACCTTTGACCTCTCAGAGAGCATGACACTGATGAGAGCATCATCACGTGGGCTCAGAGAATTCTCTAACACTGGATTTACAAACACAAGTTAACTTTTAGCAAGATATATTTGGTTACTGTTTTGGTATTTGGGTCAATTATAAATACATTAACAATTATAAAGTTTCTACATTGGGCTACCCATAAATGTCACTTGAACAAGTGTGGACAAGTGTCATCTCATGAGAAACTGTTTTTTGGAGTGTCTATGAGCTGAAAATGGTGGTTGGCTAAACTCTCTTTAGCAAGACAAGTTTAATTTTTGCTTTCATATTGATTTGCATCTTTACTGTCAGCTGTTTTTAATACTCAATATCAATGAAGATTGAAAGGCAGGGCTAAATATTATTAATTATATTACTTGTTAATAATAGTATTTATCTTGTTTAAATATTATTTATTTGTTAAACCATGTAAGTACCTGCTTTCTTCATTTGTGAGTTGACTTTTGAGCACTCAACTCAGAGTCAGTAAGATGATTGTCTAATGACCACTGTTATGTGTGTATGTGTCACTACTTTAACCATTTATTGTCATGTGATGGCTAAAAGCTAAGAGCTAATATAACTGTATAGAGTAAACTTTGGGTGGTGGTTGAAGATGAATTGCTGACTGTTGTTCACAGCTGAGTTAAATCTTTCTGGTCAGTGAGGCCAGGGTCTGCTAAGTACTGTGAGTGGATTAGCGTTATTTTAGCTAGCACACCATCAGTTCTGCTCGCCACAGAGCAAGTTTACTTCTGACTAACAGAGTTACATTGATGAAATCCACCGCAGTACAGGCTCAGCTCCAGTTAAGTAAAAATAACAAGTTTGAGTTTAGAGACTCTTGTTAGAGTGACAGCTGGAATTGAATGTATTCTACTGTATGTTTGTGTGTGTGACTATTAGCCTATCTGTCATCACTAAGCCACTTTTTGTGTATTTTTTTCAGTATCTCATGGTTCTGGTTGAGCAGGACAGCAGATTGAAATTAGAGCCTGGAACTGGTCTCAGGAGTCTGCAACAGCTCAGAACGACACAGTGTGGCCTTGAGAACCAATAGACTTACTTGTGTCAGGTACTTCTTTCGCTGCTGCCTGCTTCAGTTGCCAATTCATTCTTTCCCTCCCACTCTAAGATACAGGACTTTAAACAATGAGCTTATGGGCCCAAGACCTTTGCACAGTTTTGTATATTTGTAGCTTAATAAAGTCTTTGAACTTTACTTTCTGTTTCTGTTACGTGCAGGTCTGGCACTGTAAGGTGCTATGCATGTTCGCTGCATGTCTTTCTACAGGTTGATAGTCCACATGACCCTCATGGGAGGAGCAATGGGCTATATAACCTGCAGTCACCACCAAGATGGAGGCCAGACCTCACTCAGGAAGTGGAGGCTTTGCTGTGTGGGTCTTGTTTTCCTGCTTCTACCAACCTCACTGCCATGTATCATTGTGGACTGTTTTTTTTGTAGAATGTTTTGGGTTTGCCATCCCAATTTTTGTATTTAGACCACCGTATGTAGTGGTCCTAAGGAGTCCAACAGGTAAGGTTGAGGCGCCTTATGTATATGTCACCATATAGCAATCTGTCATAGGCAAAGCACTCAGCACGACGCTTGCAGAGCTAAAAGTTACATTGGTTTTATTAATAAGATCAGCAGTGTGACAGAGCAGCAAAATACAAACGAACACAAAACGGGACTGAGCGGGAATCGTAAACCAGGAGACAGGCAGAAGTCGTAACCAGAAAAGCAGAGAGCGAGGCGACCAAATCATGAGGGAGATCCGAGGGGAGAGTCGAGAGTACGGAAGGGAGATCAGAGCCAAGGGAGAGTAAAACACAGGCAACCATAACCAGAAGGAGAAATCGAGAAGGAGAATAGTCAGAAAACGGAATAAGTCAAAACCAGAATAGACAATCAAGACCACAAGGGAAAACGCTCGGAATTGCAGCAACAGGTTGTCAAAACTTCGCAAAGTGTGTGCGTGTGTGAAGCTTATATGGGGTGAACGTAACGACAAACAGCTGTGCATATTAGAATTCCGGTGAGACTGAGCGTGGAAAAGGTGCACGATTGGCTTGAGGCAAACATGTGGGTGTGACATAATCCGGATGTACATTCTGGGAAATGGAGTTCGGAAGTAAGTTAGTGTCAGGAACAGTCGTATGCGTGACACAATCTTGTGTGTTTAGTTACACCAGGTTAGAAGGCGGATGCCCTGTGTGTATTTATGTTTGTTAAAGTAGTTAAGTCTTGCTTTTTTGTTCTTCTATTTAGAGGAATGGAACTTAGTTTAGTTTGGATTATGTTTTGTTTCTTTAACAAAATATCATGATGTATGTCAGCAGGACAGTTAGCTTTGGAATTCACAACACTTCCTGATGCTGTACCTAATATAAAGCTTTGTCAGATGATTTATTGTAATTCAGATGTAGATGTATGGCTGTTGTATTGAGATGTTCTCATCTCCATGAACTTTTTCCCCACAGATCATCCTGCTGGTAGATCACTGCCACGTTAATCTCCATGAGAAGTTTTAACATTAAGGCAGACAGACATGAGTAGAGTATCACAGAGAGGGATCACTGATCGCTGCTAATTAAAGAGACTAAGAGTATTCCTGACTGAAATTAATTGATAGATTTGTTAGTTGTATTTTTAGAAAGACTCTAACAATATTTAGTAGATTTTTACAACTTGTATTTTTTTAACTGCTTGCACTTTGTATTAAATCTTTGGAAAAGTCCCTGGTGGACTTTCTAAAAGAAGTACCGCAAAGACAATGAAGGAGGACGCATGAGATGTGTATTATGTAGTAGGGATGCTAATGCCTGCAAAAAGGCAGTGTAATGTGGTCCAATGGAGTGTAGTGTGTTCCAATATGGAGATATTGTGCAGGTGGAAAAAAGAGGTCTAATAACAGATTTAACATGGGCATTATATGAAAGAGTCGAGTTGAAGATGACACCCAGATTTCAAACAAGATCGAAAGGATAAACAATTATATTGTCAAGGAGAAGAGCAAAAAAAGAGCACCAGTTTAAGTGTTGATTAGACCCAATAAGATTGATTTCAGTTTGATCGCTGTT
>CM038722.1:39724799-39834799 GCA_021613375.1 Megaleporinus macrocephalus | reverse complement strand
AATACCTACATTTAGAGTTATACACTCAACCTAATGAGAATCTGTACTCAGTTTATATACAATACCTACATTTAGTTATACATTCAACCTAATGAGAAACTGTAACTCAGTTTATATCACAATACCTACATTTAGTTATACATTCAACCTAATGAGAAACTGTAACTCAGTTTATATCACAATACCTACATTTAGTTATACATTCAACCTAATGAGAAACTGTACTCAGTTTATATCACAATACCTACATTTAGTTATACATTCAACCTAATGAGAAACTGTAACTCAGTTTATATCACAATACCTACATTTAGTTATACATTCAACCTAATGAGAAACTGTAACTCAGTTTATATCACAATACCTACATTTAGTTATACATATAACCTAATTAGAGACTCTAACTCAGTTTATATCACAATACCTACATTTAGTTATACATTCAACCTAATGAGAAACTGTAACTCAGTTTGTATACAATACCTACATTTAGAGTTATACATTCAACATGAGAAACTGTAACTCAGTTTATATCACAATACCTAAACTTAGTTATACATTCAACCTAATTAGAGACTGTAACTCAGTTTATATCACAATACCTACATTTAGTTATACATTCAACCTAATGAGAAACTGTAACTCAGTTTATATCACAATACCTACATTTAGAGTTATACATTCAACCTAATGAGAAACTGTAGCTGAGTGGATATCACAATACCTACATTTAGAGTTATACATTCAACCTAATAAGAAACTAACTCAGTTTATATCACAATACCTACGTTTAGTTATACATTCAACCTAATGAGAAACTGTAACTCAGTTTATATCACAATACCTACATTTAGAGTTATACATTCAACCTAATGAGAAACTGTAACTCAGTTTGTATACAATACCTACATTTAGTGTTATACATTCAACCTAATGAGAAACTGTAACTCAGTGGATATCACAATACCCACATTTAGAGTTATACACTCAACCTAAAGAGAAACTGTAACTCAGTTTATATCACAATACCTGCATTTAGAGTTGTACATTCAACCTAATGAGAAACTGTACTCAGTTTATATCACAATACCTACGTTTAGTTATACATTCAACCTAATGAGAAACTGTACTCAGTTTATATCACAATACCTACATTTAGTTATACATTCAACCTAATGAGAAACTGTAACTCAGTTTATATCACAATACCTACATTTAGAGTTATACATTCAACCTAATGAGAAACTGTAACTCAGTTTATATCACAATACCTACATAACCTAACCCTAACAATACCTAACCCTAACCCTAACCCTATACATTCACCCTAATGAGAAACTGTAATTCAGTTTATATCACAATACCTACATTTAGAGCTATACATTCACCCTAATGAGAAACTGTAACTCATTTTATATTCAATACTTACATTTAGAGTTATACATTCAACCTAATGAGAACCTGTAGACTCAGTTTATATCACAATACCTACATTTAGAGTTATACATTCAACCTAATGAGAAACTGTACTCAGTTTATATCACAATACCCAAAACTAACCTCATAGCTACAGCAAGTGATAAGCTAATGCTGGTGAGCTACCTCACCTTCGTAGCTAACAAGTTAATCAGCAGACTGGGCTGAAGTTAGATAACATGCTAAGCTTTGAATACCCTTAACAGTTCTAGAGAAGTGTTTGGAGCAAAGGTTTAATTCATTGCCCTGAGTGTCACTGCTTTCTTTAACGTTTATTTTAATCTAATTATGTAATCTAGTTATTATGTGACGTGACTCTGTTGAGGCTGAGTGCTAGAGTCGGTATGAACTCTGTTTAGTAGTGTAACTACATTAAACCCCAATAACAGAGCTTAAGCTCCAGAACTTAAACCCTCTTCTTTAAACTAATAACATGTTAATTCTGGTTGAACTATATTGTTTATTGTTTATTGCTTTGTTTGCCTTCTGCCAGTTTTCAAAACATCAACCCCGTTCCAGCTCCAGATTGTCAGATGTGTGATTCAGGCTTGTGTACAACTTTTGATTGGATGCATGTATTCCCGATAACAACAGATCTTATCTGGAATTGTTTCCCATAGAGAATGAATAGGATTTAAAAGTGCACGCCAATCTACTAAACTTCTGCTTGACCCACAGACAACGTTTCACATACACTGACTCAGGGCGGACCCCTGACCATGACTGCAGCATTGGTTCAACCTGCATTCATCTGTTTGTCGTTTTTTTTTATCCCTCTTTTCCCCCCATATGAGTGAGTCCCAATGAGTCCCATTCATTTTCAGTCATACCCAAACATTATGGTTTTGATTTACCTTACAACCTCCAAACTACCAGTACTCACTCAGAGCAGATCCCCAAACACTAATCCAGACCCACTAAACTGACCCACACTCCTCTACTTGTCATTTATTCATCCTTCATTCTTTTGTGGGGCAGGTTACTGAGTTTACTGGAGGTTTCGGGAACCAGCCTTGTGACCAGTAGGTTGTCGGACGATCCTGTGAACTGTCAGGATATGACTGAAGTGCAATTGAGCGAGGCACCTAACCCCTTATTGCCCCCCAGGCGCTGTGGTAGGGCTGCCCACGCTCCGGGCACGTGTGCTCACTGCCACCAAGTGTTTATGTTCACTAGTGTGAGTGTAAATGCAGAGATCATGGATTTCAATAAAATATCTAATTATCATTGGATCCCATTCATTTTCAGTCTCACTCAAACCTCATGGTTTCATCTAACCTACAGCCTCCAAACTGCCTGTACTCACTCAGAGCAAGTCCCCAAACTCTACTCCTCTATTTCTCCTTTATTCATCCCTCATTTCTCCCACAGGATCCCTTTCATTCTCGGCCCAACCCAAACAGTATGGTTTCAATCAACCTCCAGTCTCTGAACTGCCTGTACTCACTTAGTTTCCTTCAGGAAGCACTCGTTTCTATGTGTTACTGTGAAGCTCCAGGTGTCATTAGTTTTAGGTATATTTTGGTCTGGTGGGCGAGCAGGTGGTCTTTTCACTGTGTCCCGCTCCGAGGAGGCTGGTAGTAACCTGGCTCAGACTGCAGAGTGACAGTGATAGATATATCATTGAGAGTTACTGGACAGAAGCAGAGTCTGGTAAACATCTCCACGTGTAGATCTCAGCACGTCAGGAGATTAATGTTCTACCTGGATCAGGATCTACCTGCAACTCCAGTACAGCTGGGGGTCCCTGAGTGTCACATGGTGTGTGTAGTGTCAGCCCACCCACATGACGTTTTCACACTGTGTTTACTCTCCAGTGTCGTCCTCAGTCGTGTGGGACGTGAAAGGTGCGGAGCAGTGTGTTCTACAACACTACACACACACACACACACACACACACACACACACACACTCACACAGTCACACTCACACACAGTCACAGTCACACAAACACACACACATACACAGTCACACACAGTCACACTCACACACAAACACACTCATACACACACACAGTCGTGAGCGTGAGCCTGTGTTTCTCTGGGTGTGTGTGTGTGTGTGTGTGTGTATGTGTGTGTGTTTATTATATCACTGAGAGTGACAGTTATTTCAGTGTTAATACAGTACAGTCACGACTACGCTCTCTCTCTCTCTCTCTCTCTCTCTCTGTTCTTTCTCTCTCTCTGTTCTTTATCTCTCTCTCTCTCTCTGTTCTTTCTCTCTCTCTCTCTCTGTTCTTTATCACTCTATCTCTCTCTGTTCTTTATCTCTCTCTATCTCTCTCTGTTCTTTATCTCTCTCAGTTCTTTATTTCTCTCTGTTCTTTATCTCTCTATCTCTCTCTGTTCTTTATCTCTCTATCTCTCTCTGTTCTTTATCTCTCTCTCTCTGTTCTTTATCTCTCTCTCGGTTCTGTATCTCTCTCTCTCTCTCTCTGTTCTGTATCTCTCTCTCTCTTCTTTCTCTCTCTTTCTCTATTCTTATTCTATCTCTCTCTGTTCTTTATCTCTCTCCCTCTCTGTTCTTTCTCTCTCTTTCTCTGTTCTTTATCTCTCTATGTCTCTCTGTTCTTTATCTCTCTCTCTGTTCTTTATCTCTCTCTCGGTTCTGTATCTCTCTCTCTCTCTGTTCTGTATCTCTCTCTCTCTTCTTTCTCTCTCTTTCTCTATTCTTATTCTATCTCTCTCTGTTCTTTATCTCTCTCCCTCTGTTCTTTCTCTCTCTTTCTCTGTTCCTTATCTCTCTATCTCTCTCTGTTCTTTATCTCTCTCTCTCTGTTCTTTATCTCTCTCCCTCTCTGTTCTTTATCTCTCTCTCTCTGTTTATTATCTCTCTCTCTGTTCTTTATCTCTCTATCTCTCTCTGTTCTTTATCTCTCTCCCTCTGTTCTTTCTCTCTCTCTCTCTCTCTCTCTCTCTCTCTCTCTCTGTTCTGTATCTCTCTCTCTGTTCTTTCTCTCTTTCTTTCTCTATTCTTTCTATCTCTATCTCTCTCTGTTCTTTCTCTCTCTCCCTCTCCCTCTCTGTTCTTTCTCTCTCTCCCTCTCTCTCTCTGTTCTTTATCTCTCTCCCTCTCTGTTCTTTATCTCTCTCCCCCTCTCTCTCTGTTCTGTATCAGTCTCTGTTCAATATCTTTCTCTGTTCTTTATCTCTCCCCCTCTGCTCTATCTCTTTCTCTCTGCTCTCTCTCTCTCTCTCTCTCTCTCTCTCTCTCTATATATATATATATATATATATATATATATATATATATATATATATATATATATATATATACAGTCTGGCTCTATTTCCTCATTTCCACGTTCTCTCATCCCCGTCTCTCCCTTTCCCTGCTCTCTTTCTCCATTTTTCTCCATTCTCTCCATCTCTCTCTTGTTCTCTCATTCTCTCTAACGTGTTATACAACTGAAAACAGTCACACAGACAGTCAGTGACCTTAAACGCCCACTCTCTCTCTCTCTCTCTCTCTCTCTATTACAGGCTCTGTCTCTCTCTCTCTCTCTCTCTCTCTCTCTCTCTCTCTCTATTACAGGCTCTGTCTCTCTCTCTCTCTCTCTCTCTCTCTATTACAGGCTCTCTCTCTATCTATCTATTACAGGCTCTCTCTCTCGCTCTCTCTCATTCTATTACAGGCTCTGTCTCTCTCTCTCTCTCTCTCTCTCTCTCTCTCTCTCTCTCTCTCTATTACAGGCTCTGTCTCTCTCTCTGTCTCTCTCTCTCTCTCTCTCTCTCTATTACAGGCTCTGTCTCTCTCTCTCTCTCTCTCTCTCTATTACAGGCTCTCTCTCTATCTATCTATTACAGGCTCTCTCTCTCGCTCTCTCTCATTCTATTACAGGCTCTCTCTCTATCTATCTATTACAGACTCTTTCTCTCTATCTATTGCAGGCTCTCTCTCTATCTATTACAGACTCTCTCTATCTTTATTACAGGCTCTCTCTCTCTTTCTCTCTATTACAGGCTCTCTCTTTATCTATATCTCTCTATCCATTACAGGCTCTCTCTCTCTCTCTCTCTCTCTCTCTCTCTCTCTCTCTCTCTCTCTCTCTATCTATCTATCTATTACAGGCTCTCTCTCTCTTTCTCTCTATTACAGGCTCTCTCTTTATCTCTATCTCTCTATCCATTACAGGCTCTCTCTCTCTCTCTCCCTCTCTCTCTCTCTCTCTCTCTCTTTCTCTCTCTCTATCTATTACAGGCTCTCTCTCTCTTTCTCTCTATTACAGGCTCTCTCTCTATCTCTATCTCTCTATCCATTACAGTCTCTCTCTCTCTCTCTCTCTCTCTCTCTCTCTCTCTCTCTCTCTCTCACTCTCTCACTCTCTCTCTCACTGAAGGGAGTATGTCCATTTATGGAGCTCTATGTAGAGAAAGCTCTCAGCGCGTCACTGATCAGTCATCCAGTTCATTTATATCAAAACCTTTAATTCCACATCACTCTGATCCTCCATACACACTCGCTACTGTACAGCGGCTCAGTGAACACTCATCCATCTCATCCATCATCAGTAGATCAGTAATAAATAAATAAATAAATAAATAAATAAATAAATATTTTCAGCAATTCACAACATTTACATTCATACTGACGCTGAAACTGATAGAAGGTCCATAAAGTCCAGAGTTCGTGTTTGATCTCTCTCTCTCTCTCTCTCTCTCTCTCTCTCTCAGAGTCACTTCTTGCACGTTTTGCTTGTCCTCTTTTTCCCGTGGGCCGCGAGAACGAGCCTGAGGTCCGCGCTCACGCTAGGCCTGCGCGCCAGCGGGTGGAGCGCGCCACAAGGGGTCTCGTGCGCCTCCGCCTTCCTCCCGCCGCCCCCCAGTCTGCGGTAAGAGCGCAGCGACACTCGGCGGTGGCGCGAGGGCCCGGTCTCCACGGGCAGGCCCGCACGTGCCGCCAAGGCCTCGAACGCGCGCTCGAGGCTTCCGTCGCCCTCCTTGGCCGACGTCTCAAAGAGCGCGCACGCGCCGTCCTTGCCGCCGAAGGCGCCCAGCAGCTCGGCGCGCGACACCGCGCGCTCCTCCTCGGGCAGGTCCGCTTTGTTGGCGCACACTACCACGGGCACGCGCGCGGCCTCGGCGTCGCAGCGCAGGAGCGCGCTCTTAGCCTGCGAGATCTCGGAGCGCAGGGAGCGCGCTTCTTCAAACGAGCCGTGATCGTCCAGACTGAGAACCAGCAGGAAGATATCACCTACAGAGAGAGAGAGAGAGAGAGAGAGAGAGAGAGAGAGAGAGAAAGAGAGAGAGAGAGAGACAGAGATTTAGTGCAAATTCAGCAACTTATGGTCTGATAACAGCCCTAATTTATTACTAATAGAGAAAAAAGTAGGAAAGGAGGAAAACATAAAAAGAAAAATAGGAGAGAGAAGGAAAAAAGAACGAATAAATAAAATATAGAAAAAGAAAGGAACACAGAAATGCAAGAAAGAAAGAAGACAAACCCAACAACATAGATAGATAAATAGAAAACAGTATATAGAATAAGAGTAAGTTATTAATATATACAGTATATATACACATACATACACTCAATAAACAAAAACAATAACAACAACAACAACCACCCGACCCACCCAGCAATACCCCCCTTAACTATTACATATTACACTATTACATATAATAACTAATAGAATGGTGATGATACTGATGGTGATGATCCTGGTGATGATACTGATGGTGATGATACTGGTGGTGATGATACTGGTGGTGATACTGAGTGATTATTATAGGGTTAATAGTGTTTAACTGTCTGAAGCTCTAACAGTAACAGTGATGAGTCTACAGTGTACTGTAGTGAGGACATTACTGTTATTTCTCCATCCTGAACACAGCTCCGCTTTAACCATGGGAGTGATGGTGATGGTGTTTGGAGTTGACTAAAGTTCTAACACTGAGTGATGATGTTCAGAGTTAACTGAAGTTCTAACTGAGTGATGGTGTTCAGAGTTAACTGAAGTTCTAACTGAGTGATGGTGTTCAGAGTTAACTGAAGTTCTAACACTGAGTGATGGTGTTCGGAGTTGACTGAAGTTCTAACACTGAGTGATGGTGTTCAGAGTTAACTGAAGTTCTAACTGAGTGATGGTGTTCGGAGTTGACTGAAGTTCTAACACTGAGTGATGGTGTTCAGAGTTAACTGAAGTTCTAACTGAGTGATGGTGTTCAGAGTTAACTGAAGTTCTAACTGAGTGATGGTGTTCAGAGTTAACTGAAGTTCTAACACTGAGTGATGGTGTTCCCAATTGACTGAAGTTCTAACACTGAGTGATGGTGTTCAGAGTTAACTGAAGTTCTAACACTGAGTGATGGTGTTCGCAATTGACTGAAGTTCTAACACTGAGTGATGGTGTTCAGAGTTGACTGAAGTTCTAACACTGAGTGATGGTGTTCAGAGTTAACTGAAGTTCTAACACTGAGTGATGGTGTTCAGAGTTAACTGAAGTTCTAACTGAGTGATGGTGTTCGGAGTTGACTGAAGCTCTAACACTGAGTGATGGTGTTCAGAGTTAACTGAAGTTCTAACACTGAGTGATGGTGTTCCCAATTGACTGAAGTTCTAACACTGAGTGATGGTGTTCAGAGTTAACTGAAGTTCTAACTGAGTGATGGTGTTCGGAGTTGACTGAAGCTCTAACACTGAGTGATGGTGTTCAGAGTTGACTGAAGTTCTAACACTGAGTGATGGTGTTCAGAGTTGACTGAAGTTCTAACACTGAGTGATGGTGTTCAGAGTTAACTGAAGTTCTAACTGAGTGATGGTGTTCGGAGTTGACTGAAGCTCTAACACTGAGTGATGGTGTTCGGAGTTGACTGAAGCACTGAGAACTACAGTCCAGTAAACACTCGCTGTACTCTGTTCATCTTAGAACCTGCAGGTGAGGGCTCACCTGTGAGGATGGTCAGTCTCCGCTTGGCGGGGAACTCTCTCTCCCCGGCCGGATCCAGAATGTCTATCTGATACGCTTCCCCGCGGATCTGGTAGAGTTTCCTGTGGAAGTCCTCGCGCGTGGGTTCGTAGCGCTCCTCGAAGTCCTCGCGGAGAAAGCGCCGCAAGATGCTCGTCTTCCCGACGCGCGGCGCGCCCAGCACCACCACGCGCCGACAGTTCCGCGGCTTGGGGGCTGGCGCCAGCGCAGAAGACTCTAGCGCGAGCCTCCGGCGCCGCTGCAGCACGAGCGCGGCGAGCTGCGCGAGAGGGGACGAGCGCTTCTTGTCCTTCGCGGCAGCGCTCGCGCTGCGCTGCAGTTTAAGCACGCGCATGCCGGCTTTGGAGAGAAGGTGTTGCGCCGCGCTCTTGTACGTGAGCAGTTGATGAGGAGAGCGCGCGGGAGCTGGAGACTCCATCAGTGACAGTGACGGGAGCGAGCGAGTGAGGAGCGCGAGACTGGCGCGAGCTTTATAGCGGGGCCGCGGAGTCTCCGCCCACTGGGAGGACTTCAGAACGGAGTTTCACAGAGAGAACAAAACGTTTCTCGCGCGCACAGATACAACAATAGACCGTTAACTCAATAAACACACATCATTACCGTCACATACTCACATATTCATAAACATTCAAGGAACATCAACTCCAATCAGATACCCGTAATACCCGTAATACCAGTATTCTTCATTTCTGTACTCACACCTTCATCTAACAACAAAATCTGTCTATCTGACTGTATATAAAAATCTAACTATATATCTGTATATAATAATCTGTCTAACTAACTGTATATAATAATATGACTATGTACATAATAATCTGTCTGTCTATCTGTATAAAACAATCTGTCTATTTGACTGTATATAATAATCTGTCAATCTGTCTGTATATAATAATCTGTCAATCTGTCGGTATATAATAATCTGTCTATCTGACTGTATATAATAATCTATCTGTCTGTATATGATAATCGGTCTATTTGAATGTATATAATAATCTGTATCTGCCTGTATATAGCAATCTGTCTATCTATCTGTATATAATAATCTGTCTATCTATCTGTATATAATAATCTGTCTATCTGACTGTATATAATAATCTGTCTGTCTGTCTGTATATAATAATCTGTCAATCTCTGTGTATTTAATAATCTGTCTATCTGACTGTATATAATAATCTGTCAATCTCTGTGTATTTAATAATCTGTCTATCTGACTGTATATAATAATCTGTCAATCTCTGTGTATTTAATAATCTGTCTATCTGACTGTATATAATTATCTGTATCTGTCTGTATATAGTAATCTGTCTATCTGTATATAATAATCTGTCTATCTGTGTGTATATAATAATCTGTCTATCTGTGTGTATATATTATGTCTGTGTTTATATAATAATCTTTCTATCTGAATGTATACAATAGTCTGTCTATCAGACTGAATATAATGATCTGTATATCTGATTGTATATAATAATCTGTCTATCTGTGTGTTTATACTAATCTGTCTATCTGTGTGTTTATAATAATCTGTCTATCTGACTGTATATAATAATCTGTCTATCTGAAAGTATATAATAATCTGTCTATCTGTGTGTTTATAATAATATGTATATCTTACAGTATATAATAATCTGTCTATCTGACTGTATATAATAATCTATCTCTGTTTATATAATAATCTGTCTATCAGACTGTATATAATGATCTATCTCTGTCTATATAATAATCTGTCTATCTGACTGTATATAATAATCTGTATATCTGACTGTATATAATAATCTGTCTACCTGTGTGTTTATACTAATCTGTCTATCTGTGTTTTTAAATAATCTGTCTATCTGACAGTATATAATAATCTGTCTACCTGACTGTATATAATAATCTGTCTATCTGTGTGTTTATAATAATCTGTCTATCTGAAAGTATATAATAATCTGTCTATCTGTGTGTATATATTAATATGTCTATCTTAATGTATATAATAATCTGTCTATCTGAATGTATACAATAGTCTGTCTATCAGACTGTATATAATGATCTGTATATCTGATTGTATATAATAATCTGTCTATCTGTGTGTTTATACTAATCTGTCTATCTGTGTGTTTATAAAAATCTGTCTATCTGACTGTATATAATAATCTGTCTATCTGTGTGTTTATAATAATCTGTCTATCTGACTGTATATAATAATCTGTCTATCTGAAAGTATATAATAATCTGTCTATCTGTGTGTTTATAATAATATGTCTATCTGACAGTATATAATAATCTGTCTATCTGACTGTATATAATAATCTATCTCTGTTTATATAATAATCTGTCTATCAGACTGTATATAATGATCTATCTCTGTCTATATAATAATCTGTCTATCTGTCTGTATATAATAATCTGTCTATCTGACTGTATATAATAATCTGTATATCTGACTGTATATAATAATCTGTCTACCTGTGTGTTTATACTAATCTGTCTATCTGTGTTTTTAAATAATCTGTCTATCTGACAGTATATAATAATCTGTCTACCTGACTGTATATAATAATCTGTCTATCTGTGTGTTTATAATAATCTGTCTATCTGTGTGTTTATATTAATCTGTCTATCCGAAAGTATATAATAATCTGTCTATCTGTCTATATATAATAATCTCTCTATCTGTGTGTATATAATAATCTGTCTATCATTTTGTATATAATCTGTCTATCTGTGTATACAATAAACTGTATATAATAATCTATCTCTCTGTATATAATAATCTATCTCTCTGTATATAATAATCTGATTATCTGACTGTATATAATAATCTGACTATCTGACTGTATATAATAATCTGACTATCTGACTGTATATAATAATCCGATTATCTCTCTGTATATAATAATCTGACTATCTGACTGTATATAATAATCCGATTATCTCTCTGTATATAATAATCTGACTATCTGACTGTATATAATAATCCGATTATCTCTCTGTATATAATAATCTGACTATCTGACTGTATATAATAATCTGATTATCTCTCTGTATATAATAATCTGATTATCTGACTGTATATAATAATCTGACTATCTGACTGTATATAATAATCCGATTATCTCTCTGTATATAATAATCTGACTATCTGACTGTATATAATAATCCGATTATCTCTCTGTATATAATAATCTGACTATCTGACTGTATATAATAATCTGATTATCTCTCTGTATATAATAATCTGATTATCTCTCTGTATATAATAATCTGATTATCTGACTGTATATAATAATCTGATTATCTGACTGTATATAATAATCTGACTATCTGACTGTATATAATAATCTGATTATCTCTCTGTATATAATAATCTGATTATCTGACTGTATATAATAATCTGATTATCTCTCTGTATATAATAATCTGATTATCTCTCTGTATATAATAATCTGATTATCTGACTGTATATAATAATCTGATTATCTGACTGTATATAATAATCTGACTATCTGACTGTATATAATAATCTGATTATCTCTCTGTATATAATAATCTGATTATCTCTCTGTATATAATAATCTGATTATCTGACTGTATATAATAATCTGATTATCTCTCTGTATATAATAATCTGATTATCTGACTGTATATAATAATCCGATTATCTCTCTGTATATAATAATCTGACTATCTGACTGTATATAATAATCTGATTATCTCTCTGTATATAATAATCTGACTATCTCTCTGTATATAATAATCTGATTATCTGACTGTATATAATAATTTGTCTCTTGTTTGTTTTTGTTATTGTCGTAAAGAAAGGGCGGCTTTAATAGTTTCCCTCACGTTACCATGGTGCTGTGAAAGGCGTCCGTTGCCATGGCAACATGAGCGCGAGGACGCGCTGTCCCAGTGAGAGGAAACAGCTCCGCTTTGTTTTTATTAGTATTATTTAAACTTTTATGCAGTTATTTTGATATTTTGACACAACAGAGGAACCTCCGGACACTGTATATGATAAGACAGCGCAGACTGAGAGAGTTAAACCTCACAGCTCCGAGTTCTGAGCCGGAGTTACAGCAGGTTTGAGTGTTAACTTAGCTTCCGGTGGCTAAGCTAACCCGAACTTCAGCTAACAAAGTCTGAACTCACATAAACTTCTATAAACTCGGATAAACATGGCGAGTCCCGGAAAATCACCTGGAAAAGCTGCGAGAAAGGAAACGAGACCCCGCTCGCCCCCCGGTATGTCTACACTATCTACACTATTAACACTTTCACTATCACAGTCATCACAGCGAGACCCCCGGTATGTCTACACTATCTAATTTATGAACACTTTCACTCTCACAGTCATCACAGCGAGACCCCCACTCGCCCCCCGGTATGTGTGCACTGTCTACACAATTAACACTTTCACTTTCACAGTCATCACAGCGAGACCCCCGCTCGCCCCCCGGTATGTGTGCACTATCTACACTATTAACACTTTCACTCTCACAGTCATCACAGCGAGACCCCCGGTATCTCTAACTCTCCTTGCACTATTTTCGCATGCAAATGGTTCTAAGGGGGTTCATGTTCTATATATGTATATATATAACAGTTGTGTTTACTAAAGAACCCGTGAAGAACGTTCTGAGTGGAGCAATAACAGCTGTGCTTTAGTTTATGTATGATAACAGTTACTTTTTAAAACGTAGACCCAGTCATGGAGCCTCTACTCTTTTAACAGTGGTCTTATCAGAGATGCTGGGGTACGTCATACCAACCATACCAAACTATACCATACCATACCACACATTACCACACTATACCATGACATACCATACCATACCTGTGATATATCATACCTGTAACATACCATTACCACACATTACCATACCAGTACCATACTATACCAAACTATACCATACCATACCACACATTACCACACTATACCATGACATACCATACCATACCTGTGATATATCATACCTGTAACATACCATTACCACACATTACCATACCAGTACCATACTATACCAAACTATACTATACCATACCACACATTACCGCACTATACCATGACATACCATACCATACTTATAACATAATACCATACCACACCATACCTGTACTATACCATACCAGACATTACCACACTATATCATAATATACCATACCACAACATACCTATAACATATTATACCATACAATACCATACCACACCTATAACATATCATACCATACCATACCATACCACACCTATAACATACCATACCATACCATACCATATCACACCTATAACATATCATACCATACCATATCACACCTGTAACATACCATACCATACCACACCTATAACATACCATACCATACCACACCTATAACATATCATACCATACCATACCACACCTATAACATACCTTACCATACCACACCTATAACATGTCATACCATACCACACCTATAACATATCACACCATACCATATCACACCTATAACATACCATACCATACCACACCTATAACATATCATACCATACCATATCACACCTATAACATACCATACCATACCACACCTATAACATACCTTACCATACCACACCTATAACATGTCATACCATATCACACCTATAACATACCATACCATACCATAGCACACCTATAACATATCACACCATACCATATCACACCTATAACATACCATACCATACCACACCTATAACATATCATACCATACCATATCACACCTATAACATACCATACCATACCACACCTATAACATATCATACAATACCATATCACACCTATAACATACCACGCCATACCATAGCACACCTATAACATACCATACCACACCTATAACATATCATACTATACCATACCACACCTATAACATACCATACCAAAAACACCTATAACATACCATACCATACCTTACCACACCTATAACATATCAGACCATACCATACCACGCCTATAACATATCAAACCATACCATACCTGTAACATACCTTACCATACCACACCATTCCTATAACATACCTTACCATATCATACCTATGACGTACCTTACCATACCACACCTATAACATGTCAGACCATACCATACCACACCTATAACATATCAAACCATTCCACACCTATAACATATCAAACCATTCCACACCTATAACATACTACACCATACCACACCTATAATTCATCTTACCATACCACACTTATAACATACCTTACCATACCACACCTATAACATATCATACCATACCACACCTATGACATATCTTACCATACCACACCTATAACATAACATACCATACCTATATCATACCATACCATACCATACCTATAACATATCCTACCATACCACACCTATAACATACCTTACCATACCACACCTATAATATACCTTACCATACCACACCTATAACATACCTTACTATACCACACCTATAACATATCAAACCATTCCACACCTATAACATACTACACCATACCACACCTATAATTCATCTTACCATACCACACTTATAACATACCTTACCATACCACACCTATAACATATCATACCATACCACACCTATGACATATCTTACCATACCACACCTATAACATAACATACCATACCTATATCATACCATACCATACCATACCTATAACATATCCTACCATACCACACCTATAACATACCTTACCATACCACACCTATAACATACCTTACCATACCACACCTATAACATACCTTACTATACCACACCTATAACGTATCTTACCATACCACACCTATATCATACCTTACCTTACCACACCTATAACGTATCTTACCATACCACACCTATATCATACCTTACCATACCACACCTATAACGTATCTTACCATACCACACCTATATCATACCTTACCATACCACACCTATAACGTATCTTACCATACCACACCTATAACATATCATACCATACCACACCTATATCATACCATACCTATATCATACCATACAATACCACACCTATAACGTATCTTACCATACCACACCTATAACATACTACACCATACCACACCTATAATTCATCTTACCATACCACACCTATAACATACCTTACCATACCACACCTATAACATATCATACCATACCACACCTATGACATATCTTACCATACCACACCTATAACATAACATACCATACCTATATCATACCATACCATACCATACCACACCTATAACATATCTTACCATACCACACCTATAACATAACATACCATACCTATATCATACCATACCATACCACACCTATAACGTATCTTACCATACCACACCTATATCATACCTTACCATACCACACCTATAACGTATCTTACCATACCACACCTATATCATACCTTACCATACCACACCTATAACGTATCTTACCATACCACACCTATATCATACCTTACCATACCACACCTATAACATACCTTACTATACCACACCTATAACGTATCTTACCATACCACACCTATATCATATCATACAATACCACACCTATAACGTATCTTACCATACCACACCTATATCATACCTTACCATACCACACCTATAACATACCTTACTATACCACACCTATAACGTATCTTACCATACCACACCTATATCATATCATACCATACCACACCTATATCATACCATACCTATATCATACCATACAATACCACACCTATAACGTATCTTACCATACCACACCTATAACATACCTTACCATACCACACCTATAATTCATCTTACCATACCACACCTATAACATACCTTACCATACCACACCTATAACATATCATACCATACCACACCTATGACATATCTTACCATACCACACCTATAACATAACATACCATACCTATATCATACCATACCATACCATACCACACCTATAACATATCTTACCATACCACACCTATAACATAACATACCATACCTATATCATACCATACCATACCATACCTATAACGTATTTTACCATACCATACCTATATCATACCATACCATACCATACCTATAACATATCCTACCATACAACACCTATAACATACCTTACCATACCACACCTATAACATACCTTACAATACCACACCTATAACATACCTTACTATACCACACCTATAACGTATCTTACCATACCACACCTATATCATACCTTACCTTACCACACCTATAACGTATCTTACCATACCACACCTATATCATACTTTACCATACCACACCTATAACGTATCTTACCATACCACACCTATATCATACCTTACCATACCACACCTATAACGTATCTTACCATACCACACCTATATCATACCTTACCATACCACACCTATAACATACCTTACTATACCACACCTATAACGTATCTTACCATACCACACCTATATCATATCATACCATACCACACCTATATCATACCATACCTATATCATACCATACAATACCACACCTATAACGTATCTTACCATACCACACCTATATCATACCTTACCTTACCACACCTATAACGTATCTTACCATACCACACCTATAACATATCATACCATACCACACCTATATCATACCATACCTATATCATACCATACAATACCACACCTATAACATATCTTACCATACTACACCTATAACATACCTTACCATACCACACCTATAACGTATCTTACCATACCACACCTATAACGTATCTTACCATACCACACCTATATCATACCTTACCATACCACACCTATAACGTATCTTACCATACCACACCTATATCATACCTTACCATACCACACCTATAACATTCCTTACCATACCACACCTATAACGTATCTTACCATACCACACCTATATCATACCTTACCTTACCACACCTATAACGTATCCTACCATACCACACCTATAACATATCTTACCATACCACACCTATATCATACCATACCTATATCATACCATACAATACCACACCTATAACATACCTTACCATACCACACCTATATCATACCATACCTATAACATACTATACCATACCACACCTATAACATACCTTACCATACCACACCTATAACATACCTTACCATACCACACCTATAACGTATCTTACCATACCACACCTATAACGTATCTTACCATACCACACCTATAACATAACATACCATACCACACCTATAACATAACATACCATACCACACCTATATCATACCATACCTATAACATACCATACCATACCACACCTATAACATACCTTACCATACCACACCTATATCATACCTTACCTTACCACACCTATAACGTATCTTACCATACCACACCTATATCATACCACACCTATATCATACCATACCTATATCATACCATACTATACCACACCAAGTAGCTATGTGAGGTGTAAGATTCAAGTTGGAGGTTGAGTTTAGAAACCTGCAGAGTGTTTGCAGTGAATCATTTCAATACTGACCCACATCAGTAATGAACTACAGACCTGTCTGATGCTACGTAGTGTAGTTGGCTAACAGTACGACAAGATTATACTAATTATTCTAAATCTGTGATGAGTGACCAGACCTCTCTGGATAGTCTCAGCGGTTCACTCTGGCCACTAACACGTCAGTAGCTGGAAGTTAGCTAACATGACCCACATCCATGGCAGTGACTGGAGAAAGTGTGATTACCCATGCGGGGTGGTTTGACCCGTTTTCCTCCACAGCGAAGACGAACAGGCACCTGCTTCACTGGCAGGACAGTGATTTAGAATGTCAATGGCGTGTGTTAAATAACTTGAATAATGTGTTCGGCCTTTGACTGGTGCCGCGCTTGCCCTAGTTGTCCGTGGCGTTCAGATAACAGGATGTGTAACAGGCATGTTAAATAGGCTACGGTCTGAGCGTGTGTTTGCGTAGGTATGTACTTAGCACTTTGTGGGGACCAAAGTGTTAAATGGACCCGCAGCTGCTGGACGTTTGGCTGCTCTGTGTGAAGTTAAACACTCTTCTCGCCCCAGTTTCTGTAAGGAGAAGTAAACAAGGCCGAAGCTGACAGTAGCAGTTTGCGGCGGTCGTGCTAAACGGCGATGGAAGTGGTTTACAAAGCCAGGATCAAGGCTGGAGCTGAATGGATGTAGAACGTGTTATTGTGATGATCTGTAGGCTGGAGGTGTAGCAGTGAGAGAGTGTTATTCAGAATGAGCTCTGCGCTGATTAATAATAACATGTGCTGTGAATATTATCTTAATCACAATTATAAACAAACACAATCTAACTAAACTAACAACACACAATCTTATTAGTGTCTTATTAGTTTAGTTAGTGTGTGTGTGTGTGTGTGTTATTAGTTTAGTTAGATCGTAACACTAGTTAACAGTTAACATTAAACAAGTGCAATAACATCAGTAACATTAAACAAGTGCAATAATAGTGTGCAATACCTCCCCAGTTAGATTTTTCTTTTTCTTTTCTTTTTCTTTATTTTGTACATTGGATTTTTTTTATTTATATTCCTTTCATATGTTTCTTGTGTGTTTATTGTAAATAATTGTGATGCTACTGGAATCTTAATTTCCCTGAAGGAACCCTCCCAAGGGGATCAATAAAGATCTATCTATCTATCTATCTATCTATCTATCTATCTATCTATCTATCTATCTATCTATCTATCTATCTATCTATCTATCTATCTATTGTGTGTGTGTGTTATTAACGTAGTTAGAGTGTGTGTGTTATTAGTGTAGTTAGATTGTGTGTGTTATTAGTTTAGTTAGATTAGGTGTGTGTGTGTGTTATTAGTGTAGTTAGATTAGGTGTGTGTGTGTGTTATTAGTTTAGTTAGATTGTGTGTGTGTGTGTGTGTGTGTGGGTGTGTGTGTTATTAGTGTAGTTAGATTGTGTGTGTTATTAGTTTAGTTAGATTGTGTGTGTGTTATTAGTGTAGTTAGATTAGGTGTGTGTGTGTGTTATTAGTTTAGTTAGATTGTGTGTGTGTGTGTGTGTGTGTGTTATTAGTTTAGTTAGATTGTGTGTGTGTCATTAGTTTAGTTAGATTGTGTGTGTTATTAGTTTAGTTAGAGTGTGTGTTATTAGTTTAGTTAGATTGTGTGTGTGTTATTAGTGTAGTTAGATTGTGTGTGTGTTATTAGTTTAGTTAGATTGTGTGTGTGTTATTAGTTTAGTTAGATCGTGTGTGTTATTAGTTTAATTAGATTGTGTGTGTGTTATTAGTGTAGGTAGATTGTGTGTTATTAGTTTAGTTAGATTGTGTGTGTTATTAGTTCAGTTAGATTGTGTGTGTTATTAGATTAGTTAGATTGTGTGTGTGGTGTGTGTGTGTGTGTTATTAGTTTAGTTAGATTGTGTGTGTTATTAGTGTAGTTAGATTGTGTGTGTTATTAGTTTAGTTAGATTAGTTGTGTGTGTGTTATTAGTGTAGTTAGACTGTGTGTGTGTTATTAGTGTAGTTACATTGTGTGTGTGTGTGTGTTATTAGTGTAGTTAGATTGTGTGTGTGTGTTATTAGTGTAGTTTGATTGTGTGTGTGTGTGTGTGTTATTAGTGTAGTTAGATTGTGTGTGTGTGTTATTAGTGTAGTTACATTGTGTGCGTGTGTGTGTGTGTTATTAGTGTAGTTAGATTGTGTGTGTGTGTGTTATTAGTGTAGTTTGATTGTTTGTGTGTGTGTGTTATTAGTGTAGTTAGATTGTGTGTGTGTGTGTGTTATTAGTGTAGTTAGATTGTGTGTGTGTGTTATTAGTGTAGTTAGATTGTGTGTGTTATTAGTGTAGTTAGATTGTGTGTGTTATTAGTGTAGTTAGATTGTGTGTGTTATTAGTGTAGTTAGATTGTGTGTGTTATTAGTTTAGTTAGATTGTGTGTGTGTTATTAGTTTAGTTAGATTGTGTGTGTTATTAGTGTAGTTAGATTGTGTGTGTTATTAGTTTAGTTAGATTGTGTGTGTGTTATTAGTGTAGTTAGATTGTGTGTGTGTTATTAGTGTAGTTACATTGTGTGTTTGTGTGTGTTATTAGTGTAGTTAGATTGTGTGCGTGTGTTATTAGTGTAGTTTGATTGTGTGTGTGTGTGTGTGTTATTAGTGTAGTTAGATTGTGTGTGTGTGTTATTAGTGTAGTTTGATTGTTTGTGTGTGTGTGTTATTAGTGTAGTTAGATTGTGTGTGTGTGTGTTATTAGTGTAGTTTGATTGTTTGTGTGTGTGTGTTATTAGTGTAGTTAGATTGTGTGTGTGTGTGTGTGTGTGTTATTAGTGTAGTTAGATTGTGTGTGTGTGTTATTAGTGTAGGTAGATTGTGTGTTATTAGTTTAGTTAGATTGTGCGTGTTATTAGTTCAGTTACATTGTGTGTGTTATTAGTTTAGTTAGATTGTGTGTGTGTTATTAGTGTAGTTAGATTGTATGTGTGTCATTAGTTTAGTTAGATTGTGTGTGTTATTAGTTTAGTTAGAGTGTGTGTTATTAGTTTAGTTAGATTGTGTGTGTGTTATTAGTGTAGTTAGATTGTGTGTGTGTTATTAGTTTAGTTAGATTGTGTGTGTGTTATTAGTTTAGTTAGATCGTGTGTGTTATTAGTTTAATTAGATTGTGTGTGTGTTATTAGTGTAGGTAGATTGTGTGTTATTAGTTTAGTTAGATTGTGTGTGTTATTAGTTCAGTTAGATTGTGTGTGTTATTAGATTAGTTAGATTGTGTGTGTGTGTGTGTGTGTGTGTGTTATTAGTTTAGTTAGATTGTGTGTGTTATTAGTGTAGTTAGATTGTGTGTGTTATTAGTTTAGTTAGATTAGTTGTGTGTGTGTTATTAGTGTAGTTAGACTGTGTGTGTGTTATTAGTGTAGTTACATTGTGTGTGTGTGTGTGTTATTAGTGTAGTTAGATTGTGTGTGTGTGTTATTAGTGTAGTTTGATTGTGTGTGTGTGTGTGTGTTATTAGTGTAGTTAGATTGTGTGTGTGTGTTATTAGTGTAGTTACATTGTGTGCGTGTGTGTGTGTGTGTTATTAGTGTAGTTAGATTGTGTGTGTGTGTTATTAGTGTAGTTTGATTGTTTGTGTGTGTGTGTTATTAGTGTAGTTAGATTGTGTGTGTGTTATTAGTGTAGTTAGATTGTGTGTGTGTGTTATTAGTGTAGTTAGATTGTGTGTGTTATTAGTGTAGTTAGATTGTGTGTGTGTGTTATTAGTGTAGTTAGATTGTGTGTGTTATTAGTGTAGTTAGATTGTGTGTGTTATTAGTTTAGTTAGATTAGTTGTGTGTGTGTTATTAGTTTAGTTAGATTGTGTGTGTTATTAGTGTAGTTAGATTGTGTGTGTTATTAGTTTAGTTAGATTAGTTGTGTGTGTGTTATTAGTGTAGTTAGACTGTGTGTGTGTTATTAGTGTAGTTACATTGTGTGTTTGTGTGTGTTATTAGTGTAGTTAGATTGTGTGCGTGTGTTATTAGTGTAGTTTGATTGTGTGTGTGTGTGTGTGTGTGTTATTAGTGTAGTTAGATTGTGTGTGTGTGTTATTAGTGTAGTTTGATTGTTTGTGTGTGTGTGTTATTAGTGTAGTTAGATTGTGTGTGTGTGTTATTAGTGTAGTTTGATTGTTTGTGTGTGTGTGTTATTAGTGTAGTTAGATTGTGTGTGTGTGTGTGTGTTATTAGTGTAGTTAGATTGTGTGTGTGTGTTATTAGTGTAGTTAGATTGTGTGTGTGTATTATTAGTGTAGTTAGATTGTGTTTGTGTGTGTTATTAGTTCAGTTATATTGTGTTATTGAAAGTATAGAAGAGTTAGTAGTATTAATAATAGTATTGATTGTGATATTAGTGGTAGTGGTGGTAAACTGAGTAAATAAGTGAGCATACAGTTACCAGGGGAACGGTATGGGACCTTTACTGTGATAGCACTATCATTTGTGCTGACCATGGGTGAGGTCATTGTTTGATGTCCTTTAAAGAGCCTCCTCCCCCCCACTTACCGATATTTCCATTATTCAGTCATTTGTGTCCTTCCTCCCAGAATAGCGTTGGCG
This sequence comes from Megaleporinus macrocephalus, assembly GCA_021613375.1. Classification (NCBI taxonomy): domain Eukaryota; kingdom Metazoa; phylum Chordata; class Actinopteri; order Characiformes; family Anostomidae; genus Megaleporinus; species Megaleporinus macrocephalus. Next base: position 39,812,416 of record CM038722.1, on the reverse strand, counting down.
GTCTATACTGGATTTAATCTGATGCTGCAGTGGCGAGTAAGTGCCCCGCTATAGAGACACTCTCTGACCATCTGCACTCTGGGAGTGTCTGAATCCAGACTTTCTGATACTCTGTACTGTTAATGAAGGTTTCTATTTAGGACAGAATAGTGATGCTCAACTCCTAAGTCTCAACCCATGCCACTGGAATTGATGGAGCCAACTCTTCAATTCAGTTTAATATTAACCAGAGCCGATACAGGATGGAGATTGAACCATCTTTCAGAGAGTAGAACTGAGGGGCAAGAGGAAACTCAGGGTGAGGTACTGCAGCTGGAATTCTGCTGAATTCCTTTAACAAAGTTGGAAGTAACCTTGTTCCTCTTTTTAAGAGGTTGATGTAGGTTTCCAGTCCACAATTAGGGATGATCTCCTGGGGTGTTTCTTCTTCAAAGTCCTCTTAGTTTTGTTGTGATTAAACTATTTTTCCCCCTCTTCTAGCTACAAAAATAAATATAATAATAATATTAAGAACCAATTTTGTGCAATTCATTACAGTAAATAATGTGATTAACCTTAAATTACTTTAAACGTTTTAATAAAAGATGTAAATAAACATTGTCTTTGTAAAGGCAGCTTTGCAAGGACGCTGGTGAGGACGGAGAAACCGGTGCACAAAACAATAACGACCAAGACAAATCGCCCCAAATACAGAAAATACGTAAAAACATTCATTTCAAGTAGCAGGTTTTACTAGAAGTGTCCTTGATTAGGTCCTCAAACGCAGAAGCTGAAGTGCCTGAGGAGGATAGATGTGCGGTTGGCCCTCTAAGAAAGAGGAGATAGAGTGATTATGGTTTATGGAAAACCTGACCTATTTCTTCTACTGACCTAGTAAACTTCTCCTGAGAATGGGCGTAGTTAGTGCACTGAGAGGGGCAAATGAATGAATGTAAGTGGGAGCGTGACATAACGACCCAGTCCTCCTATAATGCTCCACCGTCCTCGTATTGAAAACACAGCAGCACCTGTGTCGTAAAGCCGTGTTGAACATTTAGGCTAATCGCTGCTCGTCCATTAAACCATCCTTCATGTCAAAGCTAATGGCCACGAGGAGAAAACCAGGTGGGAGTCGGAATTAGAGCCCGCTGTGCCCGGTGCCTTCATTCACAGGGTTGACCCCCTGGGGCCTGGCACATATCTTATTCGTCTTTTCATTTCAGCTTTTTTCCCCCTTCACTCCCTCGCTCTTACTCATATCCGGTTCAGCAGGACTTTGTTGACCCAAATGAAAATGAAAAGTAAAAACTAAATAATCAAAATCAAAAAGTGAGAGCAGATAAAAAGAGCAGTCATCAAATAGAATAATAATAATAATAATAATAATAATAATAATAATAATAATAATAATAGCAATGTCGGCACAGTGGTGTAGTGGTTATATTATATTCTAGATCTGCTCCATCACTGCTTCCACTGATATAGCCTTTATCACTTGCTGGGTCCTGAGGCCACTTGCTCTTGTGTGAGTCATAATGTGACTTGGTTGGGAGTTGTAAAGGTGGTGGGACCTCAGAGTTTAGGTGCTTTTTATTATAAAGAGCTTCTTCCTGCTTGGCATTTCAGCCAATGAATGGCTCACCTTCTGCTTTGTTTGTTTCTCAGGTGTTGTCCTTCACATCTGACCACTAGAAGTGTTATCCAGACAGATTATAGCACTCTTTTCTCAGTTGTTAGATTTTTCCAGTAGGTAAACTGAGGCAGTGCTAGTGGATTTTGTCCATTTTAACTTGTTTGTTGGCTCAATAAATGAAATATTTCACTTTTTTATCTTATTGCCCACTTAATATACCTCAGGGGTGATTGTTTATTTGTTTGTTTTTTGGAGGGCTGGTCGGTACAGATCACAGATAGATCCAAGAAGACCCTCAAGACCCATTCCTAGACGTGGGGAACGTCTTGTGCACATTTCATGAGAAATGAACGAGTAGAAAGAAAACAGTATTGCGCGTCACATTAGCTTGGAGTTAAGAATGTTCTTCATTATTAAGGTGATTTGCAGATCCTTCGTGTTCTCTCAGAACGCGGCTATGTATGTGTTTGCTTGTGTCTGTACTCCTGCAGCTTGTTCACATGTTCTCTCCTGGCGTTGAGTTCCCTCTGTCCTATTGCAGCTTTGTCTCTCAGACATGTTCCAGCAGCTCACCTCGTTCTTTCATGTATTCTCAGGCGTTTTTAGGAACGTTGTTCAGAGGCTGTTTCCTGGTCTTGGTGTAATTACCTCTCATGCGGAGTGAAGTGTTCTTGTCTAGCAGGTACTTTCGGGCTGGAAGTGATAGGAGGGTCACTCTCCTCAGGCCTGGGAGATGCATGTGCCTCACTACTCATGACCTGAGGCGTGTCTATCCCCCTGTTTAGTGTGCTCAAGGACTTCTGAATTAAGTCCTATGCAAAATGGCTTTAATAAGCAAATGGTATGATCCCTTTACTTTCTTCTACTCTTCCCGCGCCCTGGTCTCCCACCTTTCAGTTGGTTTTCTAGAAACAAGAATCGAGGTTTGATTAGTCTCAGCACCCCTAAAGCTCAAATACTTAAATCACCTCGTGAACTTCATGTACTGGTCATAGTTTTGAGTGATTGGAAATCTTAGAAGCTCCTGTATCACAAAAGTATCTCTTTCACTGTTGGTATTAATACTGTAGCCCTGCAACCTCAACCACAACCTCAAGCTGGTAGCTTGAAAGTTGAAGAAACCGTCCTGGACTTTAAAGCCCCATCAACCTATTTTCATGATTCTCTTTTATCTGTTATCTGTAGATTTGGGATGGGTTTACTGGGGACAGGGAGAAAGTTGGTCTTTACATCAGTCTGATTTAGAGATGGAATGATCGATTGGCTATATATTGGCGATCGGCCAATTTTTAATCAAAATATGGCCAATATTTCTTCAGTTTCTTTAGTTCAGCTGATCCCGAGAGCCGATCGGTGACTTTAAAATGAGCCTAACTTCTGTATGTCCAGCTAGCGTTTCATCCAGGAAGAGGCCCTTGGTGAAACCCTCTCCGGCCAGATTCCTGCAATTCCTATCTGAACCACTAGGTACAGCAGCAACAGCCAGAGAGCTAAAGGAATCACAGCCAAAGTGGTTGAGTTTATAGTTCTAGATAACCATGTTTCAACCGTTAACTTGTTTGCCCTATTAATTGCATGTAGGCCGGCTGTGACATAGAGCCCCGCCCTTGATTGGTACCGGCTATCGGCCGATTGTGCTGAAAGGTGATCAGTGATCAGAATCACACCCAAAAATCGCCCCCTGATGGGTCCATATCTAAGCTTTTTTGACCAAAACTCCCACCAAGTAGGTTACTGTTATAAAGGTTTATTACAGCATTTGTTGTAGGGGTGTAAAAAAATATGGAAAATATTGAATATCGGTATATTATGTTTGGTGATACTGTATTGATTCTCAAAAACACAGTATCGATACACAGATTCCTGGCAGACAGTAAATCATTGTGTGTTGTGTTGAAACCTCTGACCACTAGATGGCAGTGTTGCAATCTATTTTTAGCTCCACTCCAACATTAACAAGCAGCACAAGGGCACAATGCTATTGTAAGCATTGATAAACCATTTCATACAGTGGTGTGTTTTAATAGTAGGATTTGAAAAATATGCAGTATATCACTTTGCTTGCAGTATCGCAATATATCGTTCTTGCCAATACACAGCTGTAATTGGTTGTAGCGTACCTAGAAACTGCTTCTAACTTCCAGCTTTAGCCAACTGTCGCAGCATCAGGGATCACTAGAGTGCAGAAGATGACAGTCCACCTTAACTGGAGACACTTGTGCAGGTGTCCTGCATAGTAAGGCACCTAAGAAGCATCTTTAAAAAAAAATATGACTATGCAGACTCATAACAGGAGCTCAGTCTGAGGAACACAGTCTACCTGTCCACTAGCTAGCTATAGGTTATGGATATAAGGCTGGTCAGACAGTGTGTTCTCACCATTCTGGGTCTGGCTGAGAAGAACAAAGCTGTCTGGTTTCCTGCAGGGGAGGCGTTGGTTCCACTGCCTCTGGTGCCTTATGAGGGACAACACTGTCAATCATTTGTCATCCTGACATGCACACAGTGTCCGTTGAGCACAGTGTGAAATGGACAGCAGCTCTTATTTAACAGAGATTCTGTTACACAAGAGGAAATGTCAGTCTTCTGCTGTTTGCAGATGGGGACCAAGCAAATTCTCATCAGAATGTAAGCCAATCATATCTGACCTCAATGTCAACAAAGCTCTTCCAAGTCACTGCTGGTTTAAGTGTTTGTACTGCTGCTGTAGCTCAAGTTTGATGCAGAGCTTGGGTCAAATTAATTAATATCTTCATTCAAGCTTCTATGATTTCCCCAAATTCACTTGTTTTTGATACACATATCCTGATTTCAGTTTTATTATTTACTTTATTAGTAAATATCATGTTTGTATCGCTGCCTTTTAATACACAACATGGCTCCGAATTAACCCTCATGCGTTCACTATGGAATCTGATAGGAACTGTTGACATTTGTAAACAAATGGAAGGAACATAATTATAAACACTGATTTTGTTCATGAAGTAAATAAATAAGAACTGAAATAATGATTTTAGATAAAAAAAACAAGATTTGTAATGAACACTTAATGCATTAAATAATAAAAATTAACTGATTTCAATAGATTTACCAAAAAGATACTCAGCAGTACATACAGTAACATAGGAAATGAATACGGGTCAACCCCATGTTTTGCATAAGAAGGTTTGCTTAGCTTAGGGTTCCTGTGCCAGGTACAGTCTGATAACAGCTGGTAAGCAACATGAACGTGCCTGTTATTGTCCAATATAATATTGTAAAATTAATATCAATTATTTGGGGAAGGTGTTTGGAGGTTTGCTTCCTGACCAGCTAGTTAAACGAGTGCTGACCTGTCCAGTTTTTCGTCTTTCTTCAGCTGGAAAACAATGGATCTTTTCTCAGTAAAGCTCACTTTGGTCCTCAGCCTCCACACACAGTCTAAATTTTATCTACAACCTAACTTACAGTACATTGGTGTGGGCTGTCTGGGGGCGCTGAGAACTGGTTTGAAGGCCTCTGGTGTAGATTGTTAGGATGGACTATTATCTGAGAAGCAACACAAGGCCTAGTGTTTTCTGTTTTTCTCTTGTATTGATCAGATTTGTCGATGAGTATTCTGTGATCCAGGCGTGGTCTCATAAACAAACCCTGTCACGACTCCATCTTGCTGTCATCTATCTCACGAAACCTGTTTTTTCATGTTAGATACGCAGCTCATTACAAATATCAACACGTGATAGAACATTTGTAATATTTTGATCTGTGTGCAGGCGTTTATTCCCAGTCTCTCACTCAGAGCATCCGGATTGCTCGATTGCCCCCCCGCAGGAAGGTCTCTGATCACGGCTTGTTGGGAGCACTTGCATTGTATGTGCCATTAACATCATAACTCGTAGCCCTTCACTAATATCCCCTCCAATTCCAGATCTTCTGCCATGGATTGTTTGAGTTCTGTGGCCTTCAGAGGTTCCATTCCAAATGTTTCTGGACACCTGTTGAAAGCTATGTTTCAGCTACGTGACTGCCTGGGCCATCCACTTGGTTGAAGCTCTATTGCAACTACGAGGATACCTGGGCAGCACACCTGTTTGAAGCTTCAGCTTCAGTAATATCCCCTGCATATTCTGTTTGAGTTCTGAGCCTTCAGTGGATTCCTTCCACATGTTTCTGGTCTTGTTTACTTCCTGTGGGTTTGTTGTTCTTATTACAGGTAAATACAAACAGCAGAAGGTTTAGAAGCTTAAATAGATCATTGCGTTGTTGTCCAAAGAAAACATCTCCAGAATCCATGAAAATTCCATGATGAATGGACCAATAAAAATGTTCCAAAATGTAAAGCTGCGATATTGGAGATACTTGTTTTTCTTTGAACAGCTACAGTTTCTTTCTCCATCTCTCTCTCTCTCACTTCTTTCTCCTCCCTGGTTTCACTGACAGACTGGCGAATCAAAAGAAAGGAAGAGAGTTATGTGGAAAGGTAGAATGCATTAAAACTGGAGAGTGGAAATGTAAAAAAAAAATGTTGCTATGGTAACAGCCTGTGGAGTGTTAGAGGTAGATGTGAAAATCCCAGTAATTTCATGGTACACGTGTCTTAGTCACATCAGCTGTGTTACTCTCTGAGGAACTCTATAGGCCATAGGTAGAGTACTAATACTCTATATGCTCTATAGGCTGTAGATAGAGTACTATCACTCTATGTGTTCTATAGGTCATAGGTAGAGTCCTAACACTCTATACATTCTATAGGCTGTAGGTAGAGTATTAACACTATACACTCTATAGGCTGTAGGTAGAGTATTAACACTATACACTCTATAGGCTGTAGGTAGAGTATTAACACTATATACTCTATAGGCTGTAGGTAGAGTATTAACACTATTCACTCTATAGGCTGTAGGTAGAGTACTAACACTCTATACATTCAAAACTGTATACGCTGTATAGGCTGTAGATAGAGTATTAAAACTGTATGCGCTCTATAGGCTGTAGATAGAGTACTAAAACTGTATACGCTCTATAGGCTGTAGTTAGAGTACTAAAACTGTATACGCTCTATAGGCTGTAGAGTACTAAAACTGTATACGCTCTATAGGCTGTAGAGTACTAAAACTGTATACGCTCTATAGGTTGAAAATAGAGTATTAAATTGTATACGCTCTATAGGCTGTAGATAGAGTACTAAAACTGTATACGCTCTATAGGCTGTAGGTAGAGTACTAAAACTGTATACGCTCTATAGGCTGTAGGTAGAGTACTAAAACTGTATACGCTCTATAGGCTGTAGATTGAGTACTAAAACTGTATACACTCTATAGGCTGTAGATAAAGTACTAAAACTGTATACGCTCTATAGGCTGTAGGTAGAGTACTAAAACTGTATACGCTCTATAGGCTGTAGATAGAGTACTATAACTGTATACGCTCTATAGGCTGTAAATAGAGTACTAAAACTGTATACGCTCTATAGGCTGTAGATAGAGTACTAAAACTGTATACGCTCTATGGGCTGAAAATAGAGTACTAAAACTGTATACGCTCTATAGGCTGTAAATAGAGTACTAAAACTGTATACGCTGTATAGGCTGTAGATAGAGTATTAAAACTGTATACACTCTATAGGCTGTTAATAGAGTATTAAAACTGTATACACTCTGTAGGCTGTAGATAAAGTACTAAAACTGTATACACTCTATAGGCTGTTAATAGAGTATTAAAACTGTATACGCTCTGTAGGCTGTAGATAAAGTACTAAAACTGTATACACTCTATAGGCTGTTAATAGAGTACTAAAACTGTATACACTCTATAGGCTGTTAATAGAGTATTAAAACTGTATACGCTCTATAGGCTGTAGGTAGAGTATTAAAACTGTATACGCTCTATAGGCTGTAGGTAGAGTATTAAAACTGTATACGCTCTATAGGCTGTAGATAGAGTACTAAAACTGTATACGCTCTATAGGCTGTAGATAGAGTACTAAAACTGTATACGGTCTATAGGCTGTTAATAGAGTATTAAAACTGTATACGCTCTATATGCTCTATAGGCTGTAGATAGAGTACTAAAACTGTATACGCTCTATAGGCTGTTAATAGAGTATTAAAACTGTATACACTCTATAGGCTGTTAATAGAGTATTAAAACTGTATACGCTCTGTAGGCTGTAGATAAAGTACTAAAACTGTATACGATCTATAGGCTGTAGGTAGAGTATTAAAACTGTATACGCTCTATAGGCTGTAGATAGAGTACTAAAACTGTATACGCTCTATAGGCTGTAGATAGAGTATTAAAACTGTATACGCTCTATAGGCTGTAGATAGAGTATTAAAACTGTATACACTCTATAGGCTGTAGATAGAGTACTAAAACTGTATACGCTCTATAGGCTGTAGGTAGAGTATTAAAACTGTATACGCTCTATAGGCTGTAGATAGAGTATTAAAACTGTGTACACTCTATAGGCTGTAGATAGAGTATTAAAACTGTATACACTCTATAGGCTGTAGATAAAGTACTAAAACTGTATACGCTCTATAGGCTGTAGATAGAGTATTAAAACTGTATACACTCTATAGGCTGTAGATAGAGTATTAAAACTGTATACGCTCTATAGGCTGTAGGTAGAGTATTAAAACTGTATACACTCTATAGGCTGTAGATAAAGTACTAAAACTGTATACGCTCTATAGGCTGTAGATAGAGTATTAAAACTGTATACACTCTATAGGCTGTAGATAGAGTATTAAACTGTATACACTCTATAGGCTGTAGATAGAGTATTAAAACTGTATACACTCTATAGGCTGTAGATAGAGTATTAAAACTGTATACACTCTATAGGCTGTAGATAGAGTATTAAAACTGTATACACTCTATAGGCTGTAGATAGAGTATTAAAACTGTATACGCTCTATAGGCTGTTAATAGAGTATTAAAACTGTATACGCTCTATAGGCTGTAGATAGAGTATTAAAACTGTATACACTCTATAGGCTGTTAATAGAGTATTAAAACTGTATACGCTCTATAGGCTGTAGGTAGAGTATTAAAACTGTATACACTCTATAGGCTGTAGATAGAGTATTAAAACTGTATACGCTCTATAGGCTGTTAATAGAGTATTAAAACTGTATACACTCTATAGGCTGTAGATAGAGTATTAAAACTGTATACACTCTATAGGCTGTAGATAAAGTACTAAAACTCTATATGCTCTATAGGCTGTAGATAGAGTATTAAAACTGTATACGCTCTATAGGCTGTAGATAGAGTATTAAAACTGTATACACTCTGTAGGCTGTAGATAGAGTACTAAAACTGTATACGCTCTATAGGCTGTAGGTAGAGTATTAAAACTGTATACACTCTATAGGCTGTAGATAGAGTATTAAAACTGTATACGCTCTGTAGGCTGTAGATAGAGTACTAAAACTGTATACGCTCTATAGGCTGTTAATAGAGTATTAAAACTGTATACACTCTATAGGCTGTAGATAGAGTATTAAAACTGTATACGCTCTGTAGGCTGTAGATAGAGTACTAAAACTGTATACGCTCTATAGGCTGTTAATAGAGTATTAAAACTGTATACACTCTATAGGCTGTAGATAGAGTATTAAAACTGTATACGCTCTGTAGGCTGTAGATAGAGTACTAAAACTGTATACGCTCTATAGGCTGTAGATAGAGTATTAAAACTGTATACGCTCTGTAGGCTGTAGATAGAGTACTAAAACTGTATACGCTCTATAGGCTGTAGATAGAGTATTAAAACTGTATACGCTCTATAGGCTGTTAATAGAGTATTAAAACTGTATACGCTTTGTAGGCTGTAGATAGAGTATTAAAACTGTATACACTCTATAGGCTGTAGGTAGAGTATTAAAACTGTATACACTCTATAGGCTGTAGATAGAGTACTAAAACTGTATACACTCTATAGGCTGTAGATAGAGTACTAAAACTGTATACGCTCTATAGGCTGTTAATAGAGTATTAAAACTGTATACGCTCTGTAGGCTGTAGATAGAATCTTAACACTCCATACAGTATAAAATCTCTATGTTTAAGAGTCGATCAGCCAAACTTCCTTCTGTCTGTGTTGAATCCACTTGTTTTGCTGGCCTTCAGAATCTCGAGTGCCTCTCCTCGACTGCCGGGCTTTTGTCGCTCGGCTCTCTCTTCCTCATCTCTGAAATGCAAACAGGATGTCAGTTGGAATTCAGCCTTTTGGTTTCTGCTGTGCTCACCTACACGTTGAGGTGCAAGGCTGTGGAGAAGCTGCATGCTCCATGTGTTAGTCATCGCCCAACCTGCTGCCAGCAGCAGCTCTTAGAGCCTCCGCTGGAAATTTGACAGTATATAGCAGGACTACATGATCTGGACCGAATACTGTATGTGATGAATAAAAAGACTTTTGCATATATGACACTTTACCAACTTAAAAACAGACATATCTCCAAGGGTTCTTTGATAAAGGCATACGTTCGTGCTTAAATCGTTGTCTGTGTGGTGAAACGGTTCTTCAGATTGATGGAAAATGAGCTGTATATGGATCCATGTAGAACCTTTTCTGTAGTGGTTCTATAGAGCACCAGTATACTGTATTGTTTGTGTGTCTGTTCTGACGTTTTCCTGCTGGCTCAGTAGTTTCCGCTTGCACCGCAGAGGCTGCTTGGGCCGGCCACGCAAGTGACGCTACACTACAGTTACGCAGTGCCAGCCTCTTGAGTGGTGGCGGATCACTGTTCGAATAATGTTGCAGCTACTTGGCTGCCCGGATGATGGTGCACTGTAGCTGTGTGGTTGCCTGTACTGGTGGTGTACTGCTGCATACATAAGCAGCACCACTACACTACAACACTACACTACACCACATCACAGCTACGTGGCTGCATAGACTGTTGGCTTAAGTGACACTGTATTGCATCTTTGAGGCTTCCTGGACTGGACGCCTGCTTGAAGCTACATTGCACCTGAGTGGTTTTCTGGACCCTCCACTGGAGTGATAATGTATCGCCGCTATAAAGGCAGCCCGGACTGGACACCTGCTTGAAGCTACATTGCACCTGAATGGTTTTCTGGACCCTCCACTGGAGTGATAATGTATCGCCGCTATAAAGGCAGCCCGGACTGGACACCTGCTTGAAGCTACATTGCACCTGAGTGGTTTTCTGGACTCTCCACTGGAGTGATAATGTATCGCCGCTATAAAGGCAGCCCGGACTGGACACCTGCTTGAAGCTACATTGCACCTGAGTGGTTTTCTGGACTCTCCACTGGAGTGATAATGTATCGCCGCTATAAAGGCAGCCCGGACGGGACACCTGTTTGAAGCTACATTGCACCTGAGTGGTTGTCTGAACAGGCGACTTGGGTGACATTCTATTGCTGCTATGAGGCTTCCTGGACAGGGCACCTGTTCAAAGCTATGTAACTGTTACATGGCTGCCTGGACCAGTGGCTTGGGTGATGCTGTATTGCACCTATGAGGATATCTGGATGGGACATCTGTTTGAAGCTACGTTGCAGCTATGTGGTTGTCTTGGCTGGCAGCTTGTATAATACTGTATTGTAGCTATTAGGCTATGTGGACAGGACATCTGTTGGAAGCTACGTTGCAGCTACATGACTGCCCGGGCCATCCACTTGAGTGACGCTCTACTGCAGCTATGAGGATATCTGGACAGAGCACCTGTTTGAAGCTAAGTTGCACCTGTGTGGTTGCCTGGACTGGAGGCTTGCATGACACTGTATTGCAGCTGTGAGGCTTCCTGGATTGGTGGTGTTCAGCTGCATGTAAATGCTACCACTTCACAGCTAAGGGCATTTCTGGTCTTGGAGACCTCCAGGGCCTCTGTGGCATGCCACTGTTGCTTAGTGACTTAGTGTGTTGACCTAGTTATTGTCGACAGTAAGCAGTTTATTGTTGACCATGCATTATGTATTATATTAACTAGGGGTGTGTTTAAAATAAATTTTTTGATTCATATCGATCTTCATTTGAATAATCCGATATCGATTCGTATAAACCCGAGATCGACCTTTACATTTAGCATACCAGACATTGTTTTTCGCGCAACAAGATCTGGCTGGCTGGAGCACAAGTAAAGGCGCCCCAGAGCTTGAAAGCAGATGTCTGGCTACATTTTGGATTCAGAAACCATGACGGTATATAAACATATAAACACTAATGTTTTTAGTAATGGTAGGTTGAGTGTTACTTGTACATTTACCACATTAGTTCTCTGAAAATCTCTTTTCATATTCAAACAAAACATATTATTGTAACTGAAATATACCTAAATGAATCAATATTGAATTGAATCGAATCCATTCAGAAATCGAATTGAATTGTGAATCGGGATCGAATCGATCTGGGAAATCAGTGGCGAGACCCAGCCCTAATATTAACCCCAAACCTTGTACTCTCCAATAGGCTAAATAACGCTTTCACCATGCCTAGAACCATTTAAGCTTGTTGTTGGTTCCATATAGAACTATTTTCTTTAAAGTAACCGTGAAGAAACTTGTTTAAGAGTGTAGGTCGTTGCCATATTGCAGCCTTTAGTGATATCAGTATTGCAGTAAGCCAACTTTGCAGTAATACTTTTGCAATAACACATGGTAAATGGTGCAGCCCTGTGTTTGCAGAACATTACGATGGCATTAGATGTCTTTCTGTAAATTAACAGTACATTTCTAATGAAGTTTAAAACGTAAATCGTTGTTATAATAGACGTTTTATTGGTTTGTGTGGCGCAAACTCATTACCAGCTGGGAAAGAACACTTATCAACGTTATCCACAGCAACGTGACGCATGTTCCTCTCTGGTGATGGATGGGCTTGTTGTTGTTCTTTGTTTACACGGTTAATTGTGGTTAATGAACCCAGCATTGAGTGGCTGGAAGTTTTTCATTGAGAATTATGTTTCTGACAGTGAATTTCTCTGTTACTTGGGAGAAGAATACAGAAATGTGAATTGCTTGTATTTATAACATTTCAAGAATTGCTACATGCAAAAACTAGAGAATTCTACATCCAAGCCAAAAACCGGTTAGGAACCCAGGCAGCATGTAGATGCTGCTTTTATACTTATATTGGGTGGGTCTGAAAACGCAACCTATTTACGATTTAGTGTTCTACTCAGGGTGTCAACTGTTTTATAGAGTTGTCTGAACTATCAGTGGACAATTAGATTCCCTATATAGTCACTATGTGGTTACCCACAATGTACCATAACAATAGTGGACAACCGATGTACACTAGTTACAGGCTAGTGTACCACAATACATAGCAGTTGATCTTTCTACACGCATTCGTATCTGTCTGAGGGCTAAAAGCTCTACCAACAGGAGGACTAGCATAGTGGACATCTCGACCATCAGAAGTCAGAATATGAAAAATAACGTCACTGAATGTTAATATAACCAGGATCTGGAGTAATAAAGCTTACGCTCAAGAAATGATACTTCACTCAGTAGTTTTATTGATTAAATGGAAACATGGAAGAAACTACAGAATCAGATATTTCACAGTAAATTTATGGTCATGATACAAATAAAAACATCAGAACCTGGAAAATAACATCACAGTGATGTGACCTGATAATCCAGTAGCTCCACTGTTCCGGATTGTTTATAAGCTGAAAGGTGGAGATGATTAGTTTCTGGTGTACGTGTCGTTCCAATTCCCTGTACTGCCTTCCTCACTGCTCCCCTATATAGTGTTCTACACAGAACAGTCTATATAGTGTTCTACACAGAGCAGTCTATATAGTGTTCTACACGGAACAGTCTAAATAGTGTTCTACACTGAACAGTCTAAATAGTGTTCTACACAGAACAGTCTACATAGTGTTCTACACTGAACAGTCTAAATAGTGTTCTACACAGAACAGTCTAAATAGTGTTCTACACAGAACAGTCTATATAGTGTTCTACACTGAACAGTCTAAATAGTGTTCTACACAGAACAGTCTAAATAGTGTTCTACACAGAACAGTCTATATAGTGTTCTACACTGAACAGTCTAAATAGTGTTCTACACAGAACAGTCTACATAGTGTTCTACACAGTACAGTCTATACAGTGTTCTACACTGAACAGTCTACATAGTGTTCTACACAGAAAAGTCTACATAGTGTTCTACACGGAACAGTCTATATAGTGTTCTACACTGAACAGTCTAAATAGTGTTCTACACAGAACAGTCTACATAGTGTTCTACACAGAACAGTCTAAATAGTGTTCTACACTGAACAGTCTAAATAGTGTTCTACACTGAACAGTCTAAATAGTGTTCTACACAGAACAGTCTACATAGTGTTCTACACGGAACAGTCTAAATAGTGTTCTACACAGAACAGTCTACATAGTGTTCTACACAGAACAGTCTATGTAGTGATCTACACAGAACAGTCTACATAGTGTTCTACACTGAACAGTCTAAATAGTGTTCTACACAGAACAGTCTAAATAGTGTTCTACACAGAACAGTCTATATAGTGTTCTACACAGAACAGTCTACATAGTGTTCTACACTGAACAGTCTAAATAGTGTTCTACACAGAACAGTCTAAATAGTGTTCTACACAGAACAGTCTATATAGTGTTCTACACTGAACAGTCTAAATAGTGTTCTACACAGAACAGTCTACATAGTGTTCTACACAGTACAGTCTATACAGTGTTCTACACTGAACAGTCTACATAGTGTTCTACACAGAAAAGTCTACATAGTGTTCTACACGGAACAGTCTATATAGTGTTCTACACTGAACAGTCTAAATAGTGTTCTACACAGAACAGTCTACATAGTGTTCTACACAGAACAGTCTAAATAGTGTTCTACACTGAACAGTCTAAATAGTGTTCTACACTGAACAGTCTAAATAGTGTTCTACACAGAACAGTCTACATAGTGTTCTACACGGAACAGTCTAAATAGTGTTCTACACAGAACAGTCTACATAGTGTTCTACACAGAACAGTCTATGTAGTGATCTACACAGAACAGTCTATATAGTGTTCTGCACAGAGCAGTCTATGTAGTGTTCTACACAGAGCAGTCTATATATTGTTCTACACGGAACAGTCTATATTGTGCTCTACACGGAACAGTCTATATAGTGTTCTACACAGAACAGTCTATATTGTGTTCTACACAGAACAGTCTATGTAGTGTTCTACACAGAACAGTCTATATAGTGTTCTACACAGAACAGTCTATACTGTGTTCTACACAGAACAGTCTATACAGTGTTCTACACAGAACAGTCTATATAGTGTTCTACACAGAACAGTCTAAATAGTGTTCTACACAGAACAGTCTATATTGTGTTCTACACAGAACAGTCTATATTGTGTTCTACACAGAACAGTCTATATAGTGTTCTACACAGAACAGCCTATATAGAGTTCTACACAGAGCAGTCTATATAGAGTTCTACACAGAACAGTCTATATAGTGTTCTACACAGAACAGTCTATATAGTGTTCTACACAGAACAGCCTATATAGTGTTCTACACAGAGCAGTCTATATAGTGTTCTACACAGAGCAGTCTATATAGTGATCAGTGATCGAGTGTTCTATTTTAGACACACCCCATTTTTTCATTTGTCTAATCTCCTCTGTCTTCCTGTGTCAGATAAGAAGCGAGGGAAGCCTTTAGAGGAGTCTTCGTCCACCATGTGTGAAGAACAGAGCAGTAGTACCACCCTCAATGGAGAGGACATCCAGGCCCTGGCCATCAGACCTGAGCACCTGGAGAAGGTGAACACACACATATATACACACACTAGTGAACACACACACATTAGGGCCAGTGAAACGCCTACATATACACACACACTAGTAAACATGCACCCTGTGGGGCATTGAAACACCTACATATACACACACTAGTGAACATACACACTAGGGGGCAGTGAAACACCCACATACACACACTAGTGAACACACACACTAGGGGGCAGTGCGCACTCTTGCCCAGAGTGGTGGGCAGCCCTATCTACACTTCCAGGGAGCAGTTGGGGGTTGGGTCGTGTCCTGTCAGCTCAGAAAATTGAACCAGCAACCTTCTGGTCACAAGGCTGGATCCCTAACCTCTCAGCTCACGACTGTCCAGCAGATGATCCTGGATTTTGAAACATCTCCTCTGTGTCTGTGTTCATGAAGCTCCGGGCCCCTCAGCCACCGAAAGATTCCCAGAAGCCCCGCGCAACAACCCGCATGTTAGTCCACAAGCCACGCCCCCTTGAGAAGGTCAGGAGAAGTGTGAAGGTTACCGTGGCAAGACCCCTTCCACAGGATACCGCAGACGAAGCACAGCCATTCGACTACACAGGTAGTACACCTTGGTTCTAGCGCTGCTCGTTATGGCCCTGTCCCAATACTCACACCTGCAGCCTTGTACCCCCTGTTTACACGTGCCTGGTTAGGAGTATACCAATCAGCCATAACATTAACACCACCTCCTCATATCTACACTCACTGTCCACTGTATCAGCTCCACTGACCATACAGGACCTCCACTTACAGACTGTAGTTCATCTGATTCTCTGTAGACTTTATTACTCTGCTGGAGTGTTTAAACACCTCAGTGTCACTGCTGGACTGAGAATCGTCTACCAGCCAAAACTATCCAGACAGCAGTGTCCTGTGGGCGGCGTCCTGTGTCCACTGATGAAGGACTAGAAGAACACAAACTGTGCAGCAGCAGATGAGCTACTGTCTCTGACTTTACATCTACAAGGTGGACCAGCAAGTAGTAGGAGTGTCCACTCCAGCAGCACTGCTGGGTCTGATCCACTCACACCAGCACAGCACTGTGGTGGTCCTGTGGGGGTCCTGATCATTGAAGAACAGAGTAATAAAGTATACAGAGAATCAGATGAACTACAGTCTGTAAGTGGAGCTCCTGTATGGTCAGTGGAGCTGAGACAGTGGGCAGTGAGTGTAGAAGGTGGTTTAATAAACAGAAGTTGTTCATATGAAACTAGAGAGCTGAAGACTTGATCGACACAACACTGCACTGAAATGACATTCAATCAAACTCGTATCACTTGGGTAGTTATCAGTCCCAGTCGCTAGGGGGCAGTGTTGATCCTCAGGTTCAGTGTTAAGAAGGAGAAGAAGCGGGAGTTTGGAGGGAACTTTGAGTTTGGGATGTTTGTGCTCCTCAGTCATGTTCTTTGGGTCCTTGTTGAGGAATATTATGTTCTTTGGCTCAGTGTAAGTAACCCATGTGGACGTTTCGAGATGTTTGTAGCTTTAGCACGATGTGGTGGTATTGTTGCTGTCCATAGAAAAACATTGATCTCTGAAATAGTAACTTTACCAGAGAGGCCTGAAACAGTCTTTACTTTCTTTCAATGTAAGTCAGTGAAACCAGACTTTTCAAAGCAAGCAATTTCAGAGCATTTATATTGGTCCACTCATGATTTTGTCTCAAAATGTAAACAACTGTCTTTCATTCTTTGCTCTATACTGAAAGCCATCTCATCTGTCCCTGTAAAGACAGGAATACACTGGACACATTTAATTGTAAAGGCCTTTCTCATGTGCCAAGTTGCTGTTTAAGCATTTTATTTTATATATATATATATATATATATATATATATATATATATATATATATATATATATATATATATATATATATATATATATTTGAAACAGTGGTTAAAGTAATGTCCTGTTTCTTTGTTAAGCGTATGATACATCTGGTTGATAAATTGATAGTGTCTACGTTTAAGAAGCATTAAAAGCATTTTGTTCTAAATTATGCCAGCATTTAACACTGTAACCCTCAGTTTGATCAAAGAATGAGGTTGGGGTGGAGGTTTTTACCTTACATGTAGACAGAACAAATGAAACATCCAGCATGCATATTCCACAGAAAAATAAAAATGGAATAATGAAGATGCATGTATGTCTTCGGATAGCAGTGTTATGCATTTATGTTTGTTACTGTTTCCCCTTTCCAGGAGGGGTTATCGTTAATACTGGATTAGGTCTATATTCAGTTCTAGGATCGTTCCAAATTCAAATTTCCAGTTTTTATACTTCTATTGACCGTCCTGGTTCTGAGTACCAAAAACAAGCTGTGTAAGAACTTTACTACAGTCATTACCCAGAAGCCTTCGGATGGGAGCTAAAACTGAATGGATTACTGTGGAACTGTTTTAAAATCATGTGGGATTGAACAGTCTTGGAGTGTGGAATGAACATTCAGGAACCTGGTGAGGCTGGTTCAGTATACCTGCTAAAGGTTTAATGCAGGTTTTTTTTTTGTGTTGTTTTTGTTTATGCATTATTCCACACGTGGTGTATTTGTATATAGTTTTAAACTGTTTGTAGGAATATGAATGCTGGATGTTTCATTTGGTCTGTGTACATTTAAGCTGGAAAAGAAAGAAGGTAATTGTGTGATTGTATTATGTGGAAAGGCAACCTCCACCCCAGCCTCATTCTTTGATCAAAGTGAGGGTTACAGTGTTAAATGCTACTTAAACGTAGGCACCGTATCCAAACACAACATCACTTTAACCACTGTTTCAAATCAAACTAACAGATGTTGTCACAGCATGTTTCACAGTATGTTCTTTGTTTAAAGTATATAAACAGCTCACTATCTGGCACTGTGGATTTTCATGGAATCTGGTGGTTAAACAGCAACTTGCCACATCAGAAATGCCTTGTCCAATGTATTCCTGTCTTTACAGAGACAAGCAAGATGGCTTTCAATGTAGAGCAGAGAATGAGTCATGGGTCAGCAGATCACCTTATAAATGATGTCTCAACACCTTCCTACACATTTCTGTTTAAATGTTGTAATGAAATTAAAGCTCTGTATTAGGGCAAATAATCCAAATTATAGAGCAGGAGAGTCGAGCGACTCCACAGCAGTTCTAAAGTAGGATAACGATTTAGGACCCACTGGTGGGCCTGGAGTATCACTACACACTTCTGTATCCAAAGAACAACCTAACCAGTTTACATTGTAGCTTTTATAATTACTGATGGGTCTTACTCATCAAGTGTCTGGGATTCTGAGAGGTTTAATACAGTAACTACTGCTTAAATTACATGTACAGGTGAAGGGAACATGAGGCGACCTCACCCTTCATCGACGTCAAACAAGCGTACACTTCAAGTAGGACCCTAGGGTGTAGTGCTAGAATTGGGACAGGGCCTAAATCTTGGCTGTCTAAGCCCAGTGAGCTTGCCACCTGTTACCAGAATCAGGTTACGTAGCTTCTATATGTTATCCGACTTTAGAGGTTACTACGTTTTCAGACTCTGTTCGAATCAGTGAAATGTCCTCCACACTTACCAAGTTCCCATTAACCATTTCTAAGGTCCTGGAGGCCCTCGCTTCGATGCCCAGGGCATGGTCCTGCCCCACAGCATTCTGGGAAGCTTGGATGACTTTAAAAGAGAGATGGCGGCCAGAGGAGAAGTACAGGTAAGGTTTTCTTGCTCAGTATTGATTTTTCCATTAAAACCAAAGCCTAGGATGTCCTTTCGTGAACGACCACTGACATTGTAGCTTAATCTTAGACTAGGTTTAATCCTAAATCTTCCAGGTTATCTAAAACGTGACTGGTTATTATGTATATTTACATACGTCTAATCTACGTTAGCATTTAAATGCTACACATTTAAATGCTGAAGATATCTTTTTCCTCACAGCTAGTTAAGCGAATTCCGGATCTCAAGACAAATCACCTTCCGGAGTCTGGAGTGCAGAAGAATGAGGGGCAGACCAAATTCCTTCCAAACAATGAGCTGGATCTTCAAGGCAACGCTCTCCAGCACTGGAATTATCACATGGCAGAGAGACGCAGACAGCAGAACTTCATCTCACGTGAGTTTCAAACTAGCACTTCATATCAGAGAGGGCATTTATAATTCTGGAGAAGGTTCCAAACACTGTGTTCTGGTGCTGGTGTTCACTGGGGCCAGACTGTCTGTTAATGTCTGCACTCGTTTCAATGTGTACTGGTATGTAGCTGAAATTACAGTAAAGCCTCGTTAATCTTTCTTCAAGAAGATCTAACTTGCAACATATGTACCGCCTGATCCACGCCTCGCATTAACCACCACAAACGCCCACAGCAGAAAAAGCTGAACCTTTATCTCTGATCCATCCTTTACCTTCAGATCCATCCCACAGCATCAGCTTCCTTTAAACCTGCATCTGTGGAACGTTAATCTTTATCTTCACCTCACACATCAGGTTACTCTGAACCTCCAGAACCTCAAACTTTATCTCCATTTCACAGATTCTGCTTCTTCTGAACTTAAATAATCCTGAACCATCAGATCCATCCCACAGCCTCTGCCACTTATGAACCTGAATCTTCAGAACCTTAACCTTCATCTCAATCTCACAGATTCTGTTTCTTCTGAGCATGAAGCCCCAGAACTTTAGATCCATCCCACAGCATCTGCCACCTCTGAACTTGAATGCCCTGAACCATAACCTTCTTCACTGCAGCATCAGTTTCTTCTGCTCATATACCTTTAGAACCTTAACCTTCAAATCCATCTCATGTTAAGGTTTATTTATATGCAGCTGTTTAAAACCTGGTCAAGGTAGATGAAGCAGCAGCCTCTGACTGCACAGCATGCGCAGTTGTTCCGCATCAGGCCACAACTGATGATCAGTTGTCCTGCATCAGACCACTCGGTTGGTTGGTTGGATAGTTAGTTAGTTAGTTAGTTGAATAGTTGTTTGGATAGTTGGTAGTTGTTTGATAGTTGTTTTTTTAGTTGGATAGTTGTTAGTTGGATAGTTGTTAGTTGGTCATTTGGTTGTATAGCTGTTTGTTGATTTATTTTGTTGGATAGTTGTTGGTTGAATAGTTGTTAGTTAGTTGGATAGTGGATAGTTGTTAGTTGATTATTTGGTTGAATAGTTGTTGGTTGGATAGTTCTTTGTTAATTAGTTGGTTATTTGGTTGAATAATTAGTTGGTTAGTTAGTTGGACAGTGTGTTAGTTGGTTATTTGGTTGTATAGTTGTAAGTTTGTTGGTTATTTTGGTTGGATAGTTGTTAGTTGGTTAGTTGAATAGTTGCTATTTGGTTATTTGGTTTGATAGTTGTTGTTTGTTTGTTTGTTTGTTTGTTTGTTAGTTGGTTATTTGATTGAATAGTTGTTAGTTGGTTAGTTAGTTGAATAGTTGTTAGTTAGTTAGTTGGCTATTTGGTTGGATAGTTTGTTTGTTAGTTGGTTATCTGGTTGGATAGTTTGTTTGTTTGTTAGTTGGTTATTTGGTTGGATAGTTGTTTGTTAGTTGGTTATTTGGTTGGATAGTTGTTAGATAGTTGGATATTTGGTTGTTTGTTAGTTGGTTATTGATTGGATAGTTGTTAGTTGGTTAGTTATATAGTTGTTTGTTAGTTAGTTGGTTATTTGGTTGAATAGTTGTTTGTTTGTTAGTTGGTTATTTGGTTGAATAATTAGTTGGTTAGTTAGTTGGACAGTGTGTTAGTTGGTTATTTGGTTGTATAGTTGTAAGTTTGTTGGTTATTTTGGTTGGATAGTTGTTAGTTGGTTAGTTGAATAGTTGTTATTTGGTTGGATAGTTGTTAGATAGTTGGATAGTTGTTGTTTGTTTGTTTGTTGGTTATTTGATTGGATAGTTGTTAGTTGGTTAGTTAGTTGAATAGTTGTTAGTTAGTTAGTTGGTTATTTGGTTGGATAGTTTGTTTGTTAGTTGGTTATTTGGTTGGATAGTTGTTTGTTTGTTTGTTGGTTATTTGGTTGGATAGTTGTTAGATAGTTGGCTATTTGGTTGTTTGTTAGTTGGTTATTTGATTGGATAGTTGTTAGTTGGTTAGTTATATAGTTGTTTGTTAGTTAGTTGGTTATTTGGTTGAATAGTTGTTAGTTGGTTATTTGTTTTAGTTAGCTACTTAGTTCTATCAAGATCACAGCATCAGCTTCTTAATCTGGATTTACATCCCACAGCGTCAGGTTTTCCTGTTGTCCATCTACTCTGTGGGTCTCCTTGTAGTACTGTCTGTTCAGTTCCTTTGCACGTACTGCCACTCCGGCACAGTTAGAGGTTCTGGAAGCGTGGCCCTCGTGCTTTGAACTGGAAAACATCTTCACAAACAGCACGCACACTTCTCTCTTTCCACTGATTGCAATCATTTGCTGGAACAAGCATCTTGTTCCACACTGCTGATGCATCACTTGAATTTGAGATTCGCTGAAAGCAATCAGTGGTGTAAATGTCCACTTCTGTCTTCTGCCATACTTTGAAAACGTCTTCCAAAGACATCCCTGAACTGAGGTGTCTTCCACAGTCAGTGCTGATACCTACATCCAACAGTTCACAGATATTTCTCAGTGTAAGAGCTGTGGTTGAGTAGAGTTCTGATATGTTGGGCGGGTCTTCATTTTTGGTGCATTGGGCCCCATGAGATTCCAGTTATGCAACCGTTTGGAGATGTTTTCAAGAGAAGCAAAAGCTGGAGGTTTCAGACTCTGCATCGCTTAGCAGAGTCGTGATATGGAGCCCAGTCTTTGCTCAGCGCTGAGGAGCACCTCATGAAGATTGAGGCGGTGAGAGTGAACCCTAGGCCTACGTACGCACATCTCACTGCAGTTGCATAAAGCTATTTGAGGCCCTCAGAGGCTGTAGAACCAAGTTGCATAACTCTCTGATCTTGCCGGCTGCCGTATTTGGAGATATAGACACAAAGTAGTGAGTCAGTATGAATCTGATTATCAAAGCTGAGGGTAATCCCTCTATCGTGTGTGTGCGCGTCTCTCCTACACAGAGCTTTGCCTCTTCACGCTAGCGTGTGAAGCTCCACATAACATATCTGGCACTCAGCAGGGTGAATCATTGGGTAATGGGTTGGTGTGCTTCTCGCAGGCCTACTGAAAGTAATGGGGGCTAAATAACAGGCGCCTGGTTACGGAGGGCTCTTTTGGGGTCATCGGGTGTGTTTAAAATGTGAACGTTCAGTGAAAAGTCTGCAGAAACATTTCTTGTCATACGGTGGAAACCAAACTTAACAAGTTTTAACAAGATATACAAACTTTGGTGGCTGCTTGAATAATTATGGAGTGTTTTCATTGAATTTAAATTGACTTGTAGCAACCAATTTCTAATTACTGTGCTGTCCCCTGACACGTAAGCCCACCCTCTCAAATACCCCATACACTGCCCACTTTTTGTCTGTGCTAATTATTTTCACTTTGGACTGTCGACCTGACATATAGCACAAAGCTAGTGTTGCACTTTCATATAATCATGGCATGCGGATTGTGTTGGGGTGGCATTTGTGTTTCTTCTGGTATGTACATCAGTGCAAAGAAAATAACTGGACCTTTTTTACAGAGTCTCAGTAGAATTATATTTTATTTATAATGTTGATCGTAATAAATTCTGGTTATATAATATAATGTAATCTAATGGTGGCACTGTGATGTAGTGGTCAGCACGGTGGTGTAGTGGTTAGTATGGTGGTGTAGTGGTTAGTATGGTGGTGTAGTGGTTAGTGTGATGGTGTAGTGGTTAGTATGGTGGTGTAGTGGTTAGTATGGTGGTGTAGTGGTTAGTACGGTGGTGTAGTGGTTAGTATGGTGGTGTAGTGGTTAGTACGGTGGTGTAGTGGTTAGTACGGTGGTGTAGTAGTTAGTACGGTGGTGTAGTGTTGGTACGGTGGTGTAGTGGTTAGTACAGTGGTGTAGTGGTTAGTATGGTGGTGTAGTGGTTAGTATGGTGGTGTAGTGGTCAGCACGGTGGTGTAGTGGTTAGTATGGGGGTGTAGAGGTTAGTACGGTGGTGTGGTGGTCAGTACGGAGGTGGAGTGGTTAGTACGGTGGTGTAGTGGTCAGCACGGTGGTGTAGTGGTTAGTATGGTGGTGTAGTGGTTAGTATGGTGGTGTAGTGGTCAGTACGGAGGTGGAGTGGTTAGTATGGTGGTGTAGTGGTCAGTACGGTTATTAAGACAAATAACTAAAAATGTATTCCTAGTACCACAACGTTTTATGGTTTTTTTTGTCTTTGCTGAAAGGCATCATAAGCATATAGCTTTACCAAATATCCAGGTTTCACAGTATTTCCTTTAACAGTAGTAGTCAGTCAGTCAGCACACTTACCATTCATCACATTTTCAGCTTTCCTCTAATCTAGTCAGTCAGTCAGAACATGCAACAGCACACTAAGCAATTTCACTCCACCGACAACACATTTTAAAAGATCTCATTTCCACATTGTTTCTCTTTCCCCCCACAGTATTCAATCAGCCAAGACCCCTTCAGGGTTTTTCCCCCGACTGCAACATGATTAAAGGAAACAGCTCAATGTGGATTCATGTGCCGGAGTCTAATAATCCCATTAAACCTGCTTTCTGCTGCCAGAAGAATGAAACTGTAGAAGACACAGTGTTCATTTTGGGTTTAAACATTTTTTTAAATTAATTGCACCACGTTTTAAGGTGATACACATTTTAGAATGTACAAAAAAACCACTCAGTATAAAACTCTGTGTGATGTCTTTGTACTCGTGTTTGTTGTGATATGTACATGTGCTATTATGTGCTGCATTTAACATCCAGTAAGTGGGAATGAAAAATTAGACTAAAATGCAATTAAACACAGTTTAAGAAACTATTTAGGTACATTACCTGTTGTAATGTAAAGCCAGTCTAACGTAGGGAGTCTCCCAGGGCCGGGGGGGGTGGTGTGGGTGTGAGAGTGGTTGACTAGGGGCTTTACGCTAGATTGCAAATGTTGTAAGACTGGGTCGAGTCAGATGTGTTATTATTCTCTTATATGGTTTTTACTTCAGCAATTCAGGACCCCCAAACTAATCGCTGAGCCCAACCTGGACCTCCTATTAAATAAAGGGTCTGTTGATGCCACTGATATGGCAGCGTGGGGCTTCTTGCTGTGCATGCTGGGGCAGTTGTAGGAGGGGTTTAGGGAACCAGCTTAGGGAAGTGCCCTTAAGCAAGATGCCCAGCTGCTCCCTGGGAAGTGTGGCAAGGGCTGCCCACCACTCCAGGCAAGTGTGCTAACTGCCCCCTAGTTTGTGTGTGTGTGTGTGTGTGTGTGTGTGTGTGTGTGTGTGTGTGTGTGTGTGTATACAGGGGTTGGACAATGAAACTGAAACACCTGGTTTTAGACCACAATAATTTATTAGTATTGCGTAGGGCTCCTTTTGCGGCCAATACAGCGTCAGTTGGTCTTGGGAATGACATATACAAGTCGTGCACAGTGGTCAGAGGAATTTTAAGCCATTCTTCTTGCAGGACAGTGTTCAGGTCACTACATGATGCTGGTGGAGGAAAACATTTCCTGACTCGCTCCTCCAAAACACCCCAAAGTGGCTCAATAATATTTAGACTATTTATACTGTGCAGGCCATGGGAGATGTTCAACTTCACTTTCATGTTTATCTTTCTCCAGTCTTGCTGTGTGTATTGGTGCATTGTCATCCTGATACACGGCTCCACCTTCAGGATACAATGTTTGAACCATTGGATGCACATGGTCCTCCAGAATGGTTCGGTAGTCGTTGGCAGTGAGGCGCCCATCTAGCACAAGTATTGGGGTAAGGGAATTCCATGATATGGCAGCCCAAACCATCACTGATTCACCCCCATGCTTCACTCTGGGCATACAACAGTCTGGGTGGTACGCTTCTTTGGGGCTTCTCCACACCGTAACTCTCCCGGATGTGGGGAAAACAGTGAAGGTGGATCATCAGAGAACAATACATGTTTCACATTGTCCACAGCCCAAGATTTGATCTCCTTGCACCATTGAAACCGACGTTTGGCATTAGCACGAGTGACCAAAGGTTTGGCTATAGCAGCCCGGCCGTGTATATTGACCCTGTGGAGCTCCTGACGGACAGTTCTGGAGAAACAGGAGAAGCTGAGGTGCACATTTAGTTCTGCCGTGATTTGTTCAGCCGTGGTTTTATGTTTTTTGGATACAATCCGGGTTAGAACCCAACATCCCTTTCAGACAGCTTCCTCTAGCGTCCACAGTTAATCCTGTTGGATGTGGTTGGTCCTTCTTGGTGGTGATGCTGACATTACCCTGGATACCGTGGCTCTTGATGCATTACAAAGACTTGCTGTCTTGGTCACAGATGCGCCAGCAAGACGTGCACCAACAGTTTGTCCTCTTTTGAACTCTGGTATGTCCCATAATGTTGTGTTATTGTAATATTTAGAGCTAAACTGTCTCTTACCTGCTAACTGAACTTCACACTCTGATCTTACTGGTGCAATTTATGAAGATTGGACACCAGACTGGTCCAGTTTAGCCATGAAACCTCCCACACTAACATCACAGATGTTTCAGTTTCATTGTCCAACCCCTGTATGTATGTATGTGTGTGTGTATGCGTTCTCATACATCAATAAATATTATTCATAGCAGTAATCATTTTCAGAAAAAAAGAATATCACCCACACCTACATGATGATTGTTTGTGATGTGATTCATGTCCCATAATCTTTTGCTTTCTGTGTATGTTGTTGTAGAGTTGCTGCAGAAGCCGGTGGAGGATCTGCTGATGAACCAATCCAACAGATTCCGAGAGATTCAGGAACAGAGCGAGATAATCAGCCGAGGCCTGCCTGCCCTACAGCCTGGACATGTAATTACACCTGTCTCTCAATAATTCTCTCTCTCCTTCGATACACACACTATGTGTCCAAAAGTATGTGGACAAGAGGTGTTTTAGCCATACCCACTGCGTAAAATCAAGAGTTCAGAGATTTTACACATGGCACTGTTATAGGACGCAGGTCAGTTTGTGAAGTTTCAGGCCTGCTAGATCTGCCCCGGTCAACTGTAAGTAGGGTAACTGTAGTGTTGTCTAATGAAAGTATATATGTGCAACAACAGCACAGACCATGCATCACACTTTACTAGCATTTTCCCGACGTCCTCCAAGTGCAACAAACTTCAGTGGCAGGGCTTTACACCGCTCCAGACGACGTCCAGTGGCGGAACTTTACACCTCTCCAGACGATGCTTGGCATTGCACATAGTGATCTTAGGCTTGTGTGCAGTTGCCCAGCCATAGAAACCCATTTCCTGAAGCTACCGATGCTCAGTTCTTGTGCTGGTTATGTTTTTAAATGCAGTTTGGAGTTCTATAATGAGTGATGAAACAGAGGATAGGCACTCAGTGTCGCCGCTTTCTTGACTGGGGCAGATAAAGCAGCTGGCACAGTGCCATATTTAAATATATATGTATGTCTATTTATCTCGGAATGCATCACACATGAGTTCTTACACACAAATAGCGAATTTCTAATGAATGTGCACTGTAATGCATAAGACCACCTTAGTTGTGTGTAGTTTGTACTGTGTTACCCCCCAACACTGGACAATATCTTCACCTCTGGTGCTCAGTGAGGCTTGATTGTACTCATATGAATTGGGATAAACAGATTTACACAGTAAACTGTGTTTAGATGTTCTTTGTTTGAGGCAGGAGGTGATGCGCGGTGGTGGAACTGAATAATAGTATAATAAGAGCATGACACCCAGACACTGACACCCATATCATTCTTTTCTTTTTTTTTTGTGTGTGTGTGTGTGTGTGTGTGTGTGTGTGTGTGTGTGTTAGGGCCACCGCGTGGGCAGTGAGTTCTGGAGTGTTCCGCAGCGTTTTGGTGATGAATTGAGTGGAATTACGGCCACGCTGACCCAGACAGAGAAAGGAAACCCTCAGCCAATCACGCGCATCACACAACCACAAAGCACTCGCCTGGAGTCAGGTACACTCAGAGACACAGCTACAGGACTGATGTTCAAAATCCATTCCCAGGTTCTCTTAAGAACAGGACTCTGTTTATGTATCACAATACCTACATTTAGAGTTATACATTCAACCTAATGAGAATCTGTAACTCAGTTTATATACAATACCTACATTTAGAGTTATACACTCAACCTAATGAGAATCTGTACTCAGTTTATATACAATACCTACATTTAGTTATACATTCAACCTAATGAGAATCTGTACTCAGTTTATATACAATACCTACATTTAGAGTTATACAATCAACCTAATGAGAATCTGTACTCAGTTTAAATACAATACCTACATTTAGAGTTATACAATCAACCTAATGAGAAACTGTAGCTCAGTTTATATACAATACCTACATTTAGAGTTATACAATCAACCTAATGAGAATCTGTACTCAGTTTATATCACAATACCTACATTTAGAGTTATACAATCAACCTAATGAGAAACTGTAACTCAGTTTATATACAATACCTACATTTAAGTATGAGTGTTAGATACAGATTAAGGGTTAGGGTTAGATAAAAGTTTAGATTAGTGTTAATGTTAAAATCAGGATTAGGCTAGCAGCAAGGAAATGAATAGAAGCCTATGTAATGTACCCACAATTCACAGAAGTGTGTGTGTGTGTGTGTGTGTGTAGGTACGGTGTCTGAGGGTTCAGTGAGTAGAGCGTGGAGTCGCAGTCAGTACCTGCATCATCGCCAGCATGAACTCAGAGACGTACTGAGAGAAATAGACTTCAACCAGCCGGTAACACACACACACACACACACACACACACACACACACACAAACAAAGCCTCCTGTCTTGATATTTGTGTCTGTTATTGTTTAAACATTGTTCTACTTCTATAATATTAAACATTATTATCCATTTCTGCAAACGTACCATTGGCAGACATACCCTTTAAAGGTACGGCCCCAGTGACGTGTTGGGATACGGCCCCAGTGACGTGTTGGGATACGGCCCCAGTGATGGGATGGGGTACGGCCCTAGTGACGGGATGGGGTACGGCCCCAGTGACGTGTTGGGGTACGGCCCCAGTGACGGGATGGGGTACGGCCCCAGTGACGGGATGGGGTACGGCCCCAGTGACGTGTTAGGGTACGGCCCCAGTGACGGGATGGGGTACGGCCCCAGTGACGGGATGGGGTACGGCCCCAGTGACGGGATGGGGTACGGCCCCAGTGACGGGATGGGGTACGGCCCCAGTGACGGGATGGGGTACGGCCCCAGTGACGGGATGGGGTACGGCCCCAGTGACGGGATGGGGTACGGCCCCAGTGACGGGATGGGGTACGGCCCCAGTGACGGGATGGGGTACGGCCCCAGTGACTGGATTGGTTACTGCCCAGTGGCAGGATGGGCTACGGCCCCCCATGTGTTGGTGTAAGGCCCCAGTGACTGGATGGGTTACCGTCCCAGTGACTGGATGGGTTACCGTCCCAGTGACTGGATGGGTTACCGTCCCAGTGACTGGATGGGTTACCGTCCCAGTGACTGGATGGGTTACCGTCCCAGTGACTGGATGGGTTACCGTCCCAGTGACTGGATGGGTTACCGTCCCAGTGACTGGATGGGTTACCGCCCCAGTGGCGAGATGGGGTACGGCCCCAGTGGCGGGATGGGGTACGGCCCTAGTGATGTGTTGGGGTAAGGCCGAGTGACGGCAGATGATCAACCCCAGTGACGGGATGGGTTACCGCCCCTGTGACAGTGACTAAACTTCCGGGCCAGCTTCGTTGGCTGCCTGTCATCTGCCTGTACATTGATTTGTTAGTCAGCTTGTTCATTTAATCAGCCTCGTCAGTGTTCCCCTCATCCCCAGCACTACAGTGAAAACAATCTTCTGTACATCACCATCATCATCATATAAAAGCAGCACAACGTTTAATGATTGGGCACAGGGGGGTCCTCACCACCACCTGTTTGAGGTCCTAATATTGTTAGTGTGCATGTGCAAATGTGGCTTTCATGCTCAGAATGTCCTCTGGTTGATTAACTCTGTCCTCCTACAAGCACCTGGCTCATCTGGATCTGTTCCTGTTACACACACACACACACACACACACACGTTTGTCTTACTATATTAGTGAGGTCATCCATAGGTTTCTATTGAACTTTGTTTAACTATAACTAAAGAATTCTACACCTACACCTAAACCTTAATCTTAGTATCCAAAAGACTAGTTTTCTGCTCTATTAGATTTGTTTTAAAAACTTAAAAATTACATGTCCTAAAGTGAGGACCAGTAAAATGTCCTTACTTTACCAAAAAATCAGACTGTACTGTACTAGTGAGGACATGTGGTCCTCACAAATATACCTCTACAAGAACACACACACACAGAGGGTTTGATTCATATACATTTATGGATGTGGAGTGATACCACAAGACCCACGAGCACACAGTGTGTTGTAGACGGTGTGTTTAGAGCATGCTGATCACACACGGCGTCCGCAGTACAGCAGCTGGCATTGTCTGTGCTAATTACCAGCACTTAGCACTAAGTGGCAGCAGCGTTCACGCCAAAGCCACACAACACACGCGCCATGATGTAAGACCTCGCCTTGCCTCGCCTTATGTCCTGCTTTTTCTGCTGTGTCTCGTTCTCTAACACACACACACTTTTGTTCAGGGCCCAAGGACCGTTACAGCCTGTACTGTTATACAGTGACATACGGAGAGAGAGAGAGAGAGAGAGAGAGGTGCAGACTGAAGAAGAGAATGGTCTGGAACAGGGCTCAGGTATAGGGAACATTGCTCGGCATGTTTGAGAAAGGGGAAAGCTAAAAATGTTCAGCCTCTCAAGATGAGCTCAGCTTAGCCCCAAACTGGAGATTAATTAGTTTATAAAATGATAGAACTGTAAATAAAGATTTAAAAACTACCACCGCAGGGCTGCCAATCAAAAAACCTGCTCAGTATGGAAGTAAAAATCAATAATTAGGCTTGTTAGAAATGCTGCCTTTTACTGGTATTCACTGGTTTCACAGGTTGAACGGTTCACACTCAAATCTATATGTACTATAATTGAAACAGTCGTAAGTGACTGAGGAATAGAGACAGTCGTTTGTGTACTTTAACAATGAAAGTCCTTTTTTTTTTTTTTACTACACACTGGCAGCTGGCTTTTCAACAGAATGCCTAGATATCTACATCTATATATTATAAACATTAATTCAGTTCAATAAGTTTATTTGTATAGTGCTTTTTACTACGATGTTGTCACAAAGCAGCTTTACAGAGTTTTAAAAACAGATATATCCCCCAGTGAGCGAGCCAGAGGCAACAGTGGCAAGAACACCTCCCTCAGATTGGAGGAAGAAACCTTGGGAGGAACCAAGACTCACAAGATTGATCAAACAGTGTTTACAGTTTAATAAACTAAACACCAAAGAAAAGAAAAGAAAAGAGTCTCTGTTTGAAATCTGGATAGCAAAGCTTTAGAAGCTGCACAGGTAGAGGCAGTCTCTGACTGAGGCAGTGTATGACTGAGGCAGTGTATGACTGAGGCAGTGTATGACTGAGGCAGTGTATGACTGAGGCCGTCTCTGACTGAGGCCGTCTCTGACTGAGGCCGTCTCTGGCTGAGTCTTTATGTAACGTGGGCGTGAGCTGAAACAGTCCCATCCTATCTCAATGCTGGTGCATCTGGATGGTACAGTGATGTAACTGAGGGTGTAGCAGTTGACACAGATGGACAGGAGAGCTGGCTGTTGATGGTGGGGTGGAGGCCCTGATGGTCAGTCCTTCAACAGCGTTCAACAGACAGGAGGACAGTCGTGACCTTAGGAAGAGTAATAAAGTTATAATGTTGGCGGTTACTAGATTATCTCATGCTGTAGTTTAAAAATGTAGATATCCAAGTACTCTGATCATTCTGAAACTGGATCTAATCTAAAGATTTACTTGTTTCCTCTCTTGTTCCGTTATATCACTGACAGAATTGAAGGTTTGTGAAGTTGCTTCAGAAGAAATTCTGGAATTCTGATACAACTGGTCTAGAAATCATGTAACAGTTGCAGTGAAGATTAGAACCTCTCTAATTAAAACAC
Source organism: Megaleporinus macrocephalus (assembly GCA_021613375.1). Lineage (NCBI taxonomy): Eukaryota > Metazoa > Chordata > Actinopteri > Characiformes > Anostomidae > Megaleporinus > Megaleporinus macrocephalus. The sequence goes on along the minus strand of CM038722.1, from coordinate 39,780,935 downwards.
TTCTCAACACTTTCCAGATGATGGGTTTAGTTTGAGCAAAATTCTGGTACTACCTGTTTGTACCTAAAGGCTGGGACTGTATACAGTAGACAGCTGATAAACAGTGGGACAGCACATTATCTGATAGAGGGAGAGCAGCACACTGAGCAACAGTCCTAGAGCGGTACACTAATGATAGACTGGGAGCAACACACTGTACACTAGAGTGAGTATAGTACACTATATGATAGACTGAGAGCAGTACTCTGAAGAATAGACAGGGGGCAGCACACTGAATGGTAGTCTGTAGTCACACTGATATCCATGATGTGCGTGTAAGCGTGATCGTGGTGTGAAGGCGATCGTGTGGAGCTAGTGTTAATGTGCTTTAGATCACTGATCTGGAGTCAGTTATGTGGTTGCTGCAGTTCATTACAGCCGTGTGTGTGTGTGTGTGTGTGTGTGTGTGTGTGTGTGTGTGTGTGTGTGTGTGTGTGTGTGTGTGTGTGTGTTTGATTGCATCCAAAAATACCAAAATCCAAAAATTTTAGAGGTAAAACTAATCTCCTGCATTGAATGCACTGGTACAAACTTTGTTCGTGTGTGTGTGTGCGCGCGTGCGTGTGTGTGTGTGTGTGCGTGTGACATGTTTCTGTGTGTGTTGGACAGTCTGTTCTCTGGTGAACTGCTTGTCCTTTCACTCGCCACTCAGAGCCAAAGCTCTACTGCTGTCTGAGCTGTTCACTGTGTCCCGCCTCATTCAGCAGGGCTTCTGCTTGACCCAGAACCTCGACTCTAATGACTTTAATCACAGAGCAATTTAGAGTCATTTAATTATATTTTCTAACAAACTCTAATTGCTCTAGTCTTTAGGCCCAAATTTGGTTTACTGCTCTGCTCTCGAGACCTGGTTTTGGTTCACTGCTCTGCTCTAGAGACCTGGTTTTGGTTCACTGCTCTGCTCTAGAGACCTGGTTTCGGTTCACTGCTTTGCTCTTGAGGCCTGGTTTCGGTTTACTGCTCTGCTCTCGAGGACTGGTTTCGGTCTACTGCTCTGCTCTCGAGGGCTGGTTTCGGTTTACTGCTCTGCTCTCGAGGACTGGTTGCGGTCTACTGCTCTGCTCTTGAGGCCTGGTTTTGGTCTACTGCTCTGCTCTCGAGGGCTGGTTTCGGTTTACTGCTCTGCTCTCGAGACCTGGTTTTGGTTCACTGCTCTGCTCTAGAGACCTGGTTTCGGTTCACTGCTTTGCTCTTGAGGCCTGGTTTCGGTCTACTGCTCTGCTCTCGAGGGCTGGTTTCGGTTTACTGCTCTGCTCTCGAGACCTGGTTTTGGTTCACTGCTCTGCTCTAGAGACCTGGTTTCGGTTTACTGCTCTGCTCTCGAGGCCTGGTTTCGGTCTACTGCTCTGCTCTCGAAGCCTGGTTTCGGTCTACTGCTCTGCTCTCGAAGCCTGGTTTCGGTTTACTGCTTTGCTCTCGAGGCCTGGTTTTGGTTTACTGCTCTGCTCTCGAGGCCTGGTTGCGGTCTACTGCTCTGCTCTCGAGGCCTGGTTGCGGTCTACTGCTCTGCTCTCGAGGCCTGGTTGTGGTCTACTGCTCTGCTCTCGAGGCCTGGTTGCGGTCTACTGCTCTGCTCTCGAGGCCTGGTTGCGGTCTACTGCTCTGCTCTCGAGGCCTGGTTGCGGTCTACTGCTCTGCTCTCGAGGCCTGGTTGCGGTCTACTGCTCTGCTCTCGAGGCCTGGTTGCGGTCTACTGCTCTGCTCTCGAGGCCTGGTTGCGGTCTACTGCTCTGCTCTCGAGGCCTGGTTGCGGTCTACTGCTCTGCTGAGTTGTCTCTGTGTTTAATAATTTGGTCACAAGGGAAAGCGGAATGTATTAATCATGTGGTGAGCTCGAATATCTGTCGTCAGTATGCAAATATAAACCACTTCTGTTATGAAACTCCTGAAAACATTTGCTTTCAGTCTAAATCTGTGATGTCTGTACTTGGCGATACAATAACAATGACATTGTGTCAAGTATTACATAATCGCCTCATGATTCAAATGTTTTAGGCCCCGAAAATGTCCAGAGGAATGGGAATTGGTTGTGTTGATTTTCTAATAAATGTGAAGACAAATAAGCTGTAAATATAGAAATTATAACATGGTAGTTCTCTTGAAAACAAAGTTTTAGCTTCCAATTTTCTGACTACACACATGATTTTGCAGATATTTATGTACGCATGTGCACAACACTTTGGTGCATCATTTAGAAAGTGTTGCTGGTATTAGCTGTTAATGAAACATACCAAAGAAGCAAGATGGCTAACAAACCAGTTTGATCTCTTTAGGCTTGTACGGTTATAGTTGCTTCAGTGAACAAGGCTGTTATATCGGTAACACGTTGACAGATCTGGACTGCAGGCGGGTCTCTCCAGCACTGTACCTTCTGGCTACGAAGTCATGCTAATGGTGTTTGGTAATAATGGATGTAATGAAAAAGACGTCATCTAGAAGACGGCACATGTTGCTCCAAAATGTGTTTCAGAGATGTGTTAATAATGGGTTCCACTATCACCCAGACTTTCAACTTTATGCTGGTAACAACCTGGACGGTCCTCTTCTTCGGCCTAGAAAAAAATCCATTATTTTCCTTAATAATCCAAATGTTCTCCACATTCCCTGAATCATTTGATGGTAATTAGGACTATAGGATGGTGAAATACTTGAACTTTTTTTTTTAAGTTTACAAATGTTCATGATTGTGGCAGTTAAGTGGTGTTTTTGAAAATTGTCGTTGTCCAATAAAAACATGTATCCCAATTTTCATTTTTGTATATCTTTTGAACCTGACATCTGGTCTTTATATTCTGTGAAAGTTTTGTGATAACTGGACCAATAGAAATACTCCAAAATTGCTGTAAAGTTACTACTTTTAATATGTATTCTTTTCTTTGGACAGCAATACTATAGTCTAGTGTCTTTATAATCTTTCTTTATTCTATCAGGATATGGATGGTTTAGAGGTCGTGGGCTCCAATCAACCTTTCAGTTCCCTATCAGGAGAGCGCTGTCCTCTGCTGGAGGAAGACGAGCAGGAGGAAGATGAGGAGAGGATGGAGGAGGAGCACAAAGAGACTGAGTAGGTTTCGTACTGTTATTTACTCATTGATTGTATAGTTTCTAACATATCTCTTACTAGAGTCCTTACATAAAGAGCTTAAACACTGGTTCCTATCATTGTACTACCTTTTCTGTGGTCTTGCAGGGACCCCCTGGCACTTTATGATGATGTCATGCTGGACGTGGAGCTGCTTCCCGCGTTGAGGTTTTGTGGTGAACTGGCTCGGTGGACTGGCAGTGCTACCTCTCACCAGGTACAGCGTGAGCAGGCAACGCCAAGTTTGATAACCATCCAAGCCAAGATTAAATCCCAGAGAACAGAGGCTTGTAGCCCACCTGCCAAAGGCCTTAATTGATTGAGTAATTGAATAAGGGAACATCTTGAACAAGGAACAAACTGTCGCCTCCACAGAAACAAAATCGATTTTTGGCTGGGAAGGTTTTTGCCACTGTTTCCAGGGCTTGCTGATCAGAGTCTAGGCCCAAACTCAGTGCTGATCCTTTGGGATGGGTACTGCTGTGACCTCTCTTACTGATGTTAATGTGTTACACAAACTCTACTCCAGAAAAGTGGGAACAGTATATTACATGGTAATAAGAACAGAAAGCAGTAAAAAGTCTCAGCATAGCCATGAACGATGTGTCTAAATACCCCAACAAGTAGTGGGTGAGGGGGCCTATCTTTTAGACTATGTCCAGAACAAAGTTTTTCCAGTGGGAAGGTGGTCATGTAGCAAGTCAAAGAAGACCAGAATTGTCTCAGAAATCAGATTGGATGCAATCAGATTTGCAATATCTCTTCTGGCTCAAACGTTATCAACACAAAGTTGCAACAACAACCACATTGAGGAACATGTTCACAAGATCTGAACACAGATCTGAAGGTGCAGTTCAGCACCATGGACAGTGGTTGTTCTAAGAAATGTCCGGTCTTCTTTGATATGCTACAAGACCACCTTCCCATTGGAAAAAACATGCCCTTGATCCAAGATGGCGGCCATGTTTGGGACATAGCCTAAAAGATAGGTCCCCTCACCCGTTACTTGCTTGTTTCTGAAATAAAATTGTGTCCTGAGACTTTTGACTCACGTGTACAGCGTTTCAAAGTAGAAACAGGGCAGAGGCACAGTATATTAGGTTCTATCTCATCAACATTATTATTCTGTAAGTATGAGGCAATCATTGTGATGCTTGCAACATGTTTTTTAAAAAATTGGTTTGTTTACCACTGTGTTGTATCACCTCTCCTTGTGGACTTGTGTTTTTCAGCTGGGTAACCATGTCGGGCCTTTGTTGTCAAAGTTTGAGTTTAATAAAGCAAGTTTTTCTTTTTGTAATAAAAGAGCTTCAAGACACTTCCAGGAGGATACTTCACACCCAGTTAGCATGAAAGTAGCTCGATGTATGTCCCAGTTTGGAAGAAGTTCAAGCGTATTAACAATAACAGTAAACTTTTTTTATAAATATGTTTGTTGAAAGCTGTAATGTCAAACGTACCCAAGTCTGTAATGGAATCTAATTGTGTTTTTCCAGTTTTCCATCGTTTATTGGATTCTCCATGCAGTTCTGTGTAAATCAAAGCATGTGTTTGCAGAGTAGAGCTGTATATTGTGTGGCTCCCCAACCAAACATAATTTTTATTAGGGTGATTGGTCAGTGGAACAACAAGAACATGTTAGAAAACTGATATCTGATAAACCAACACAATTGAAATCCCTCAGGTTGTGTGATCAGGGCTGTTGTACTGAGTTGCTGCTCTGGTTGTATTCGCAGGAAGAAGTGGGCGTGTCTGCACGACTGATGTTCGAGGCTGTGGTTGGGGAGAGAGCACATTCTTACCTGGAGCTGAAGAACGAGGGCAGCACGGCCATCTATTACAGCTGGCAGAGACTAGCACGACCACACAGCTTCACTGAGGCCAGAACACAGATATATACCCAACACTTCTACTTCAACAACTCTACAGGTACACACAACTGTTTAACAACTCTACAGGTACACGCAACACTTCAATAACTCTACAGGTACACACAACTGTTTAACAACTCTACAGGTACACACAACACTTCAATAACTCTACAGGTACACGCAACACTTCAATAAATCTACTGGTACACGCAACAGTTCAATAACTCTACAGGTACACGCAACACTTTAATAACTCTACAGGTACACGCAACACTTCAATAACTCTACAGGTACACGCAACACTTCAATAACTCTACAGGTACACGCAACACTTCAATAACTCTACAGGTACACGCAACACTTCAATAACTCTACAGGTACACGCAACACTTTAATAACTCTACAGGTACACGCAACACTTTAATAACTCTACAGGTACACGCAACACTTCAATAACTCTACAGGTACACGCAATACTTTAATAACTCTACAGGTACACGCAACACTTTAATAACTCTACAGGTACACGCAACACTTCAACAACTTTACAGGTACACGCAACAGTTCAGTAACTCTACAGGTATACGCAACACTTCAATAACTCTACAGGTACACGCAATACTTTAATAACTCTACAGGTACACGCAACACTTTAATAACTCTACAGGTACACGCAACACTTCAATAACTCTACAGGTACACGCAACACTTCAATAACTCTACAGGTACACGCAATACTTTAATAACTCTACAGGTACACGCAACACTTTAATAACTCTACAGGTACACGCAACACTTCAACAACTTTACAGGTACACGCAACAGTTCAGTAACTCTACAGGTATACGCAACACTTCAACAACTCTACAGGTACACGCAACACTTCAACAACTTTACAGGTACACGCAACAGTTCAATAACTCTACAGGTATACGCAACACTTCAATAACTCTACAGGTATACGCAACACTTCAACAACTCTACAGGTACACGCAACAGTTTAATAAATCTACAGGTACACGTAACAGTTCAATAAATCTACAGGTACACGCAACAGTTCAACAACTCTACAGGTACACGCAACACTTCAATAACTCTACAGGTACACGCAACACTTCAACAACTCTACAGGTACACGCAACACTTCAATAACTCTACAGGTACACGCAACACTTCAATAACTCTACAGGTACACGCAACACTTCAATAAATCTACTGGTACACGCAACAGTTCAATAACTCTACAGGTACACGCAACACTTTAATAACTCTACAGGTACACGCAACACTTCAATAACTCTACAGGTACACGCAACTGTTTAACAACTCTACAGGTACACACAACACTTCAATAACTCTACAGGTACACGCAACACTTCAATAAATCTACTGGTACACGCAACAGTTCAATAACTCTACAGGTACACGCAACACTTTAATAACTCTACAGGTACACGCAACACTTCAATAACTCTACAGGTACACGCAACACTTCAATAACTCTACAGGTACACGCAACACTTCAATAACTCTACAGGTACACGCAACACTTCAATAACTCTACAGGTACACGCAACACTTTAATAACTCTACAGGTACACGCAACACTTTAATAACTCTACAGGTACACGCAACACTTCAATAACTCTACAGGTACACGCAATACTTTAATAACTCTACAGGTACACGCAACACTTTAATAACTCTACAGGTACACGCAACACTTCAACAACTTTACAGGTACACGCAACAGTTCAGTAACTCTACAGGTATACGCAACACTTCAATAACTCTACAGGTACACGCAATACTTTAATAACTCTACAGGTACACGCAACACTTTAATAACTCTACAGGTACACGCAACACTTCAATAACTCTACAGGTACACGCAACACTTCAATAACTCTACAGGTACACGCAATACTTTAATAACTCTACAGGTACACGCAACACTTTAATAACTCTACAGGTACACGCAACACTTCAACAACTTTACAGGTACACGCAACAGTTCAGTAACTCTACAGGTATACGCAACACTTCAACAACTCTACAGGTACACGCAACACTTCAACAACTTTACAGGTACACGCAACAGTTCAATAACTCTACAGGTATACGCAACACTTCAATAACTCTACAGGTATACGCAACACTTCAACAACTCTACAGGTACACGCAACAGTTTAATAAATCTACAGGTACACGTAACAGTTCAATAAATCTACAGGTACACGCAACAGTTCAACAACTCTACAGGTACACGCAACACTTCAATAACTCTACAGGTACACGCAACACTTCAACAACTCTACAGGTACACGCAACACTTCAATAACTCTACAGGTACACGCAACACTTCAACAACTCTACAGGTACACGCAACAGTTGTACTGCTACGCTACGCTCAGTCTTGTCGATACACATATACATGATGACCTGTTGTATTGAGTCAGTCTTCTGTTCTCGCGTCTCTGTAAGCGGTGATACTGCCGGGTGATACGGAGCGAATCCAGTTCACCTTTAAGAGTGTGTATCCTGGGATCATGAGTGAGCTTTGGCAGCTTCATACACACCCTGTGCTTCTGGGCGGAGCTTCACTGCAGGTCACACTGAGGGGCGTGGCTCTATACCAGGACGAAACTGCGGAACAGAGAGCAGCTTTGGAGGTGAGTCTGAAGGAATATAAAACATATGCTCTGGCGGTCTCCCCCCGTATGTCCCACCATTTGGAAATGTGAAGCTGCCCATCACAATGTACGAACAAGTCATAATTAATCGACCAATAGCAAATTAACGTTTCCAGTGAAGTCACAGCACCAAAGTAAACACTACTGTAAACACTACAACAACACAATCCACATGATTGGCTGCTTCACACCTATTTACAATGAATGTATTACTTTCTACATGTTCACTGCTGTGCTAAAGTTCTAGGCCTCTAATCTGAGTTTAAAAACCTTTATCACAATAAGTGTCTGTTCAGCAGTAAGAACAGCAGGTCTGATTCGAACAGATGTAAATAATCATACATACAATACAAAGTAACATGAATATGTTATTGTGAGAGAAGCAGATCAGATCTTGAGCTCCAGTTTGAAGAACAAAGTTAGGTTCCAGATTTCTCCTGGACGCACCAGACATTGTATGAATGTATTCAGTTCCTTCAGCAGCAATCTTGATTTAGCTTAATGAAGTACTGAGCAGTCAAAGCAGGTATTAGATGAGAACTGATAATAATACTGGGTTGTTTATAGAAGGAGAAACTTGACATATAGTAAAGCACTGTTTCAGTCGTGACCGGAAGGTTAGGGATCCGGTCTTGTGACTGGAAGGTCGCTGGTTCGACCCCCAGGACTGGCAGACCACGACTGAAGTGCCCTTGAGCAAGACACCTAACCCCAACTGCTCCCCGGGTGCCGTGGATAGGGCTGCCCACTGCTCCGGGCACGTGTGCTCACTGCCCCCTATTGTGTGTGTGTGTGTTCACTAGTGTGTGTATGTGTGAGTGTTTCATTGCACGGATGGACTAAATGCGGAGGTCAAATTCGGCTGTGTTCTAAAATTCTAATTTCTAAAATTCCTGTATTAATACTGTTTGAATATTTAAATAATAGTGTTTTGAGTAAATATCTAGAAAAAAATCTTTTTAAATATAACGTCCCCTAGTACTTAAAACTCTTGCACAGTGCTGTAAGAGATAGTATATTTAAACTCTCCTTGTTTACAGTACCGTGTAAAATTTTAGGAAATTAGGAAGTTCTCTTCAAAATAGCAAATTTTGGATGTGGCAGCAATTTTGTTAGCGAAACCAACATCTCCTATAGCCAATAAATATTTTATTAAGTTACATAGAAAAAGTCTGCATTGAGGCAGCTCGTCAAGGGAACATCTTAAACCTGTCCATTGTGCCTTAACTCATCTCCAAGGACGGCAAGCACTGCTGGAAAGCAAGGTATTCAAGTCACGTTTTACTGACTTCATGTTTGTGTGGGTGTATTTAAATGTTTGATGGTGACTAACTCATTTCTTGTTCGTTTAAAAGGTTTGAAACTATTTGCTCTAAAGCCTTTAACAGTACTGTAAATATATTTTGGTGTGTGTTTATTACAGAGGGACCTGGAGCAGCGGACCGTGATATCACTCTGCAAGTCTGTGGTTTATGATGTGCTGCGTAACATTCACACTCCAGAAAGGCCCAGCTCTCCAGCTCACTTCTACACCACTGAGGAGGAGCACTTTTCTGCCAGCAACCCCAACGTAGGTCCCCAGAATGCACATCAGAAGAAAAAGCATATGTACGTTTCAGTCTCAAGGCCGTCACGCTCTGAACACCCAGCACGGCGCAGCATCACGTAGCATCACAGAGTGTGCTGACAGGGAGAGTTGATTTTTACACAATACTCATACAAACTCAATTGGAGCTCAAAGATATGAGCTGAAACAAGGCCTGACTCATAACGGTAGTCCAGGTAACATACTATTTGTCGATGAACTATATATTTCCGTGTTTCAATATGACCTTAGCTGAATGCATTACTGGTGAAATACACACATAAGAAGTGTCTGGGTTTGGTGTTTATAGTTGGGGGACTGAAAGAGTGGTGGTGCATTAGGAGGGAGTGGTGCTTAGCCTCACAGTAACAGTACTAGGTTAACCTGACAACTTGATAGATCAGTAATTACAATGAAATATTTTGTCATTTCAGTCAAGGAACCACACCTTGACACCTGCTGTCCAGTCCAGATCCCCACAAAGCACAGTTCAGCCCTAATACTGGTCTTCATAAAGAATTGTGTGATGTAAATCAGATGCCCATAAATAATATAAAGAATGTTGCATCATAGTATACATGCACGTAAAGAATACTATATCGTAATTTAGGTCCCCTTTAGGATTACTACAGCTAATGTAGGTCCTCATAAACAATATTATATTCTAATAAACGTCCATATAAAGAATATTACATCCTAATATTGGTCCCCATAGAAAATATTACAGTCTTTATATAGGTACCCATAAAAATATTACATCCCAATATGGATCCCCATAGAAAATATTACAGTCTTATATAGGTACCCATAAAAATATTACATCCTAATATGGATCCCCATAGAAAATATTACAGTCTTATATAGGTACCCATAAAAATATTACATCCTAATATGGGTCCCCGTACAGAATATCAGTCTTATATAGGTACCATAAAAATATTACATCCTAATATTGGTCCCCATAGAAAATATTACAGTCTTATATAGGTACCCATAAAAATATTACATCCTAATATGGATCCCCATAGAAAATATTACAGTCTTATATAGGTACCCATAAAAATATTACATCCTAATATGGATCCCCATAGAAAATATTACAGTCTTATATAGGTACCCATAAAAATATTACATCCTAATATGGGTCCCCGTACAGAATATCAGTCTTATATAGGTACCATAAAAATATTACATCCTAATATTGGTCCCCATAGAAAATATTACAGCCTTATATAGGTACTCATAAATAATAGTATATCCGAATAAATGTACACAAAAAGAATATTACATCCTAATATGGGTCCCCGTACAGAATATCACAGTCTTATATAGGTACCATAAAAATATTACATCCTAATATGGATCCCCATAGAAAATATTACAGTCTTATATAGGTACCCATAAAATATTACATCCTAATATGGATCCCCATAGAAAATATTACAGCCTTATATAGGTACCATAAAAATATTACATCCTAATATTGGTCCCCATAGAAAATATTACAGTCTTATATAGGTACCCATAAAAATATTACATCCTAATATGGATCCCCATAGAAAATACTACAGCCTTTTATAGGTACCCATAAAAATATTACATCCTAATATGGATCCCCATAGAAAATATTACAGCCTTATATAGGTACTCATAAATAATAGTATATCCGAATAAATGTACACAAAAAGAATATTACATCCTAATATGGGTCCCTGTACAGAATATCACAGTCTTATATAGGTACCCATAAAAAATATTAAATCCTAATTAATATACGCATAGAGGATATTACAACCTAATATGGGTCCCCGTAAAGAATATCACAGTCTTATATACGTCCTCATAAAGAATATTACATCCTTATATAGGTCCCCATAAAAATATTACAGCCTAATAGCCTAATATTGGTATCCATAAAGAAAATATATGTCCTAATGCAGGTCTCTATAAGCTGCAGAACATCCTAACATCGACCCCTGTATTAAGCATGTTACACCTTAATAAAGGTCCCCATTAATCGCAGCACAAGCTAGTTTAGGTCCCCATGAAGCACATAATGTCCTAATGTAGGTCCCCATAATAACTATTACAGTCCAGTATAGGTCCCCATGAAGCACATAACATTCTGATATTGGTCCCCATGAATTCTGTGTTGAAATGTTCTCATGGTGTACATTTAATATACTAATTAGCAAGTTACAAGCTTAATGTCATCTTATACTGAAATACTGAACTTCTAACAGACGTCCCCACACATCACATTACGATTCTGAAGTAGGTCCCCACACTGCACCTTGTGTTACTGGTTATTTCTAGCATGCTAGACTTGCTGTGACAGATGACCTTGCATTCTTCCTCTCTTTCTTTCTGTCTTTCACACACACACACTCACTCACAGCGCTGTAGCCTTGTCTAAAAGATGTGTTCAGTGTGTTCCATTAGCGGACTAATTGGATCGGGAATGTAATTTAGACCAGAACATTTCAGAAGTCCTTTGGGAAGCTCCTCCGCCCTGCATTCACAAAAGAACACATTTCTGTTCAGTCTGTACTCTAATCAGACATCCGCCCACACACAACACACACACACACACGACCTGCTTTGTGAAACTGAAAATAAGCTAACCTTGTCTCTTCACATTCTGAAAATGATGTACTCACAATTTATCTGTGTGTGTGTGTGTTTCTGTCTTCTCCAGCTGCACTACCACCACGAACCAGTGGAGGCACTGAAGAGCCTATGGGAACAGGCCCATGGGCATCAAGTCACAGGGTCAGGAGAGGTGGAGGATGGGCACAAACCTGAAGAAATTCCAGTCTGGGATCTGTCTGTGGATCATCTCCGACAGGTATCACACTCACGTTTCCAGACTTAGTGTTCTGTATAAGTTTGTTTTTCCACCTAATCCTGTGTTTCTCCATCTAGACCTTCAAGCTCCTTCACAATAAATTCAGACCATGACTCAAATTCCAATCTTAATGCTGCAATTTACACTTGAGTTCCTAATCGGGGGTATTAGTGCTGAGATTATATCCTTAAAATAAGTCTCAGTTCATATGAAGTTTAATCGCAGTACAAGGGAAGAAGTAGAACAGTAGAGCACTGGCGGTTTCCACATCTATATATGGAATTGGTTGATACCTAAAGTTTTGGGGGACGTTCTGGAAACCTCTCTTTCTTCCAGTCAGACCCCTTATACATTCTGTTTCCTCTGAGGAAGCTTTTGCATTCTCCACCATCGTCCCATCTCCTTCTCTTTGTCAGTTCTACCGCTGTGATTAAGGAGGCTGCAGCCTTCTAGCTTCAGGCAGTGGCTGCCCAGAAGTCCCAAATTCTCCCCTCTCTCTTAATCAGTCTTCCAACGTACTACCATAACATGTTAACCTCACAAAATATATGCTGTTGTCGTGTCAAGACCTTGTAAATATGTTACATTTTACATTGTGTGGAAATTTCATGATGAATGGGCCGAATGAAATGGCAAGAAACAAGTTTGGTTCCACTGACGTTTATTAAAAGGTCAAAATTGGGGGGGAAATGGAGATTCTACGTTTTATCATTGAAAATGAACATTGTCAGTAACTGACAAGCTGTGTCTTCCTTATACAAAGAAACTAAACCTGTATATCGTCCAATGAAAACTAAGTCTTTCCATTTTTGAGAGTTTTAGTTGGACATATGCTCTTTACGTTCTGTTGGACTGTTAGACCAATGAAAACTCAAAAACTGCTGTCAAGTTATAATTTTGGGGAAGCAGCCTTCTAACCAGAAGGTCGCCGGGTTCGTCCACTAAACTGATATGACACAACTGAGCTTCCTCTGTGTGCAAAAACAAATGGTCACTGTCATTATAAAAACCTGCAGCTGTTTTGGGTAAAGCTTTCATGAAGAGTGGACCAGTCTTTGAATATTTGTAGTCTATGAATACAGATCTGGTTCTTTAACGCACAACATTAATGTTATGTTAGCAACAGTTTGTTCTGTATGATCTGTTGGTAGCCTATAGACCTGTAAAATAGGTTCAAAGTAAATACATTCTATAAGAAGGTGAGGTTGGTTGTCTATGTGTATAATAGGTGTATATGCTGCTACCTTCCACTAGGTGGTGCTGAGTTTGCCACAAGAGGAGGCTGACCCAGAGGGGGTACTGTGCAGGGAAGAGGCTTTGAGGCAATACAACTCACTGATCCTGCAGCTCCACCAACCTCAGCCCCCAACCAAACAACTTACAGCGCACTGTATCGGGTCAGTCTATACCACAGCACTGCCCTGTACACAGTCTAACACTGGTTCATTATTCAGTATTTAAAACAAGGTCATTAAAGAAAGTACATGTTCAAGTCCAGATATAACCTTCATTTCATTCACTCACTAAGTACAATTAAGTTATTTGTTTTTTCTTGAGATCTTTCTTAAAAGATTAGATGTAAGAAAAGTCAAAGTGAAAAACTGGAAGCTACAGAGAAAATTGAACTCTTGATAACCACCTGGAAGACCTGGTAGACCCACCAACACTGGCTGCATCAGATAAACAGCACTTTCATATTTGAGAGGTTGAGAACATCGATAACTGTAACAATGGGCTATCAAACCAGACGCTCATAGAACTCAAAGGTAAACTAGTTTTAAATAACTAGGACTAGAGTTAGTCTAGAGTTAGTCTGTGCAATGGCAATTATTAACCACATAACCAGAGAGAGAGGGGCAGAGACAAAGCCAGAACCAGAGTGATGAGCAACAGTCAAGACCAGACTAACAAATAACCAGCAACCAAAATATAAGAACCAAAACAGAATAACTAGAGATCACACGCATGTAACAATGTACAAGTTATTTGTTTTCTCTTGAGATGTTTAAGAGATTAGATGTAAGAAAGTTCAGAGTTCAAAAGAAGCTACAGCGAAAATGATAACCACCTGAAAGACCTGTTAGACCCCCCAACACTGACCACATCAGATAAACAACACTTTCATATCTGAGAGATTAAGGAGAACATCAAGCTCCAGCTTTAAATCTGAGAACATTCACAGGTTTTTCTATCCATCCTTCCACTGTGAGAAGACAACTAGGCACTATGGGGTCTGAAAGGATGAGTAGATGTTACAGAAGAAGCTCCTCACTGAGCAAAGGAGATCCTGCTGTTCCCAGAACAGTGGACTGACCACCCCAGAGTCCAGAACCTCAGCATCACTGAACGTGTTGGGGATTATTTGGTTGTTGAGAAGAAGTAAACCAGCTAAACCAACTACTAAGACTGAACTTTAGAGGTGATTGCTGTGAGGAACTGAACGTCGGTCTTGAGAAAAGAATGGAAGCTGGAATTAAACTGCAATGTAAAAATAATGACTGCAAATGTGATGAATGAAAGGTGGTCTGTAGCTTTTCTCTGTATATCTGTGTGTGTGTGTGTTTGTTTGTAGGCTGCAGTTGTGGAGGGAGCTGTGTGATGGGTTAGCCAATGAGGCTCTATGGATCAGACATACGCTGGGACTGCCTGAGAACAATAACTGGGGAGACTCACAGCCTGAGCAGGACAACTGTGAGTGTGTATACACACACCCACCCACCCCCACACACGTTTGTCTTACTATATTAGTGAGGTCATCCATAGGTTTCTATAGATCTTTGTTTTACTATAACTAAATAATACTACACATAACCCTAACCCTAACCCTAACCTTAGTATCCAAAAGACTAATTTTCTGCTCTATTTTTTTTTTTTTTTTACTTGATTTTTGGAGAAAATGACGTGCTAAAGTGAGGACCAGCAAAATGTCCTCACAAGAAATCAGACTGTACTATACTAGTGAGGACATGTGGTCCTCACAAATATACCTCTACAAGAACACACACACACACACACCTTAACCTCAACCTTAACCTCAACCTTGGTACACAAAAGGCTGTTTTTTCTACTTTGGAGCAAAATGTCCTCGCTTTATCAAACATTGTGAGGACATGTGGTACCACAACAAGAACACACACACTCTCTCACAGTCCACGTGTCAGACCTGAGGGCCACTCCGCCTGTACGGTGTGTGATTGTTATTCGTTCATGCTGAACACAGCTGTAACTAAAAGCCTGAACTGTTTGTTGAACTGACGGTTAGGAAACACCGTCAGTCATATTACATGTTTTGTTGTTGATACAGTGGGAGTTCTTAACCTTGCGGACCCCTTTTAGGTTTATAAATACTTCCCCGGCCCCCGCAGGCCTTCCCTACCACCCCACACACACACGAACATGCACACACATCACAGAAGAACAATTAAATAGTAGCGCCTGATTCATACATGCTACCTCAGTGTGGCGTGAGCGACTCAGCAGCGTGACTGATCCAGCTCGCACGCACTGGCCTTTCATACGTACAGCGTCAGCAGAGACAGAGTTATATACACGTCCTTTCTCCAGTCACAGCAGTCCAGTCAGTCACTCTACTGAGTACAATATCCTTCACATCAACCAGCCGAACGTCTCATTGGGCCATAGTTTCAAGTCAGCCAAGGAATCTGGTCAGCGCACTGTGTTTAACTGGTCTTCGATAACTGTGATAATGGACTCTCAAACCAGTGATAATGGGATATGTGATAATGGCTCTCAGAACTCAAAGGTGAACTAGCTTTAATAACTACTACTAGAGTTAGTTTAGAGTCAGTCTGTGCAGTGGCAACCATCAACAACATAACTAGATAGAGAGGGGGAGAGACAACGCCAGAACCAGAGTGACGAGAAACAGTCAAGACCAGACTAACAAATAACCAGTGATCAAAATATAGGAATAAACTAAAACCCAATAACCAGAGTTGTAATACATATACACATGTAACAGGACATATGTGTATACCATCGCTGTCCAAATTAAAACAAGTGTCTCCAAAACTTTTCTTACTTTTAATGTCAAATGTCAATGGATGTCTTTTAAGTTATGTTGGAGCGTTTCTATTGGTCCATTCACTATTAATTCTTAGCACAATGTACACAGCAGCGGCGCTCAAATGATTGTGTATATATATGTGTGTGTGTGTGTGTGTGTGTGTGTGTGTGTGTGTATATATATATATATATATATATATATATATATCCCAACTCTTATATTTCCAAATATATATGTGGTCTTGTAGATTTTTTCCTGAAATGTACATTTATTCACTAGTTTACGGTCTTAGTGACTAAAATTGTCATATGGTGTGTCATGTTATTGTTTATTAAAGTAAAAAGGGGTATAATGTGATAATGTAAGTTAATTTATCCTGATGCCTTATCATTACTATATAAAAGTATAGCATTTCTCAGGTGCAAATATGTTACCTTTTGCATTATTTTACTTTATCAACACTCATAGGAAGATGTTTACTGTTAATCTTTCAATATACTTCAAATTAATTAGGGAATACCTTGTTATAAAAGTACCAAAATTCTAGTAACCTTTGCTATCACAATAATGAGTTTGTGATTAATAACAATTTTTTTCAAATGACATGGTGACACGCCATATGATCAATCACACCACACAACAATCTGTATAAGCTGCATTTAACAAACAACCAAACTTTGTTTGACAAGTGACTGAAATCGTTTTCAGTTACAGCAAAATCACAAAATTGTTAAACAGTGAATTCTACTCAATGTAGTGAAGAATGTTTATAAGACATTATAAAACATTATATAATATACTAGCAAAATTTGTTAAAATTATGAAATATTCAGTAAACTTAACTATTATATGTGCACATAAGAGCATTATTTATGTATTTAAATGCAGTTTATATCATATAGTGTGACAAGAAAACCCTGTCACACCTTGTGTTACACCATATGAGGTTCATGTACTTATCATGACCTTAACTAATCCTCTTTCCATATTCATTAGATGTTGCACTTTTTATGTTAATCATCTGAATATTAGCTACATGAATTCAAATAATCTTTAGTAAATCATTAAACATTTTTCAACTATTTCAACACATATGGCCTCTCCTCATATTTCACAATCACAAACTGCACCTTTGTGTATTTCTCATCATCAGCTTCATCTACTGAAATCTGCCTCAAACTAAATAAATAAATGGAAATATTTGAGTGACAAAATGCTGTAGTTAAACATGGATTCAGCTTGAAAATGGAAGAGTAGGGAAGTAGAGATTCACCAAATTGAGTTGGTTTATAGATATTAAATTTATGAATAATATACTACCAAAATGTGTTATGATGAAATCTTCAATAAACGTAACTATTAGCTATAAAACATGTATCTAAAAACATTATTTATGTATTTAAATGCAGTTTATATCATATAGTGTAACAAAATAATCCTATGGTGTGACAAGAAAACCTGTCATACCTTATGATGTCACACCATATGAGGTTTCATGTACTTAGCATGACATTTAGCAGTGTGCCTTTATGCTAACAGTATAAAACCATGCTAACTACAATATGACAGTATAGTTTTTAAAGGTAATGTCGACTGAAAAGTAATTCAATTTGGGTATTTTTGTGTAAAACGTGTCACACCAACAGACCGTGCAAAAGGAAACTGAAGCAGGGGCGCTGGGTATAACTGATTTTCTTGAAAACATGAACAGCGATAACTCTCCTGGTAACTTTCAGTGTCCTTCTGAGGGGTTGTTCTTCCTCCTGAAAGAAGGAGGACCCCCCACACCACTTGTTAGTTCTCCAAACAATTGCCCATTTAAAAAAAAGGAATATGGTGTCACACCATATGATATCCATTTTTGGGACAAATGTTTTAGTTAATGGTGGCTTCAAAATATTATGCCAGAACTTTTAGCCAAGCAAACTCACAAGTAGACATCTAGGTTATCAAAATATGATTGAGTAAACAGAAAATTAATTCATTTTTATTCAAAATCTAACTTTGTGAAATGTGCTTGGGACAGTCACGCCATATGAGATTTTTCTGGTTTTGCTGAAAATTGTGAAAAAATTGAACGTTAATCCCATGAATGCTCTATAAGTTCATATAAACATCACTTTCTGAACAATATCACCCCAGTTTTTTACATATTTTTTTATAATTTACATATATTTGACACATTGGACCTGCTGTGCGGCCAACCACAGTGTTGCAAACTCGCCAGTGTGCTGCAGGTCCACCATACTGCTGTAGGCAACTTCAAAGAGTACAAGACCAATGCAGCATTGTAGGCCCACTATAGTGCTGTAAGTCCACTATAATGTTATAGAATTACAATGTTATGTGTGTGTATATATATATATATATATATATATATATATATATATATATATATATATATATAACATTGTAATTCTATAACATTATAGAACATTATAGAATTGTTGGACCTGCAACACTGTAGTTCGCTAGTGCAGCCCTGTGGTGGACCATATATTTACCTTTATGGCATTTAGCGTGGTTGGCCATACAACTATGTGACACAATGTTGGGCCTACAGCAATATGGTTGACTTGACACCCCTTGGAGTGGTCTGTTACATCAGTGTTGTCCCGCAGCATTACTTACACAACTTACACAAACTATATACATAAACATTTATTCTCAGAATTATTAGTAGAATTATTATTAGAAGTGTTGTAGTTAATATGGATAATAATAAACTGTTTATTAATTATTTGCTATTTTAATGGTTCTGCAGTGGGGAAGATGAAGAAGGAAGAAAAGACTGAGAGAAAAGGGGCTCTTCTGAATAAAGAAGAGAAGAAAGGAGGAAATGGCAATGAGAAAGAAGAGAAGAAAGGTGCCCCCAAACCTGCAGCCACCATCTCAGAGGTAGGTGAAGAAATGTAATGAGTGTTATTGACCAGCAGAGGGAAGCAAACAACAGTTTACAGCGGCATACACAGTATTACACTCAGGCACCTCAAACAGCAGCCCTGTAAATACCTGGTATATCAGTAATACATACAACTGCGCACACACACAAATATGTATACACACACACAAAATATGTACACACACACAAAATATGTATACACGCACACAAATATGTATACACACACACAAATATGTATACACACACACAAAGTATGTACACACACACACACACACACACAAATATGTATACACACACACACACAAATATGTATATACACACACACAAAATATGTATACACACACACACATGTATACACACACACAAAGTATGTACACACACACACACACAAATATGTATATACACACACACAAAATATGTATACACACACACACATGTATACACACACACACACACAAATATGTACACACACAAATATGTATACACACACACACACAAATATGTATACACACACACACAAATATGTATACACACACACACATATGTATACACACACATACACACACACACACATATGTATACACACACAAATATGTATACACACACACATACACACACAAAATATGTATACACACATACAATATGTATACACACACAAATATGTATACACACACACACAAATATATATATATTACATATTACATTTTTTAATGATTAATTTTGTAGTCACCCCTACACTCTCTCGTCTCCCTTTCTTTCTCTTTCACTGACTCAGAGGTGAGTCGGGGGCTGTTTAGTGGGTGTCATGGTAACAGTGTGAAAACGTGCTCCTGTTCTACTCCTGCATTCAGAGTGGAGCCAGTAGAGCACCTTCTGGACCCTTTATTCACACACACACACACTCCTACACACACACTCTCACATAGTCACGACCGACACACACAGCTGTTCTGTGTACTAATAATCAATCTGTGCAGCAAATGTTACTTTGCTGTCTCTACAAATGCAATCTGTGGTGGTCCTGCTGAGGTCCTGACCATTAACAAACAGAGTGTATATATATTTCTCCACAGTTTTCAACATTTTTGAATTCCTGTTTTTGTGGGTTTTATGAGCTGGAAGCCCAAATTATGTAAAAATAAATACTTGAAGTCGTGGGCCCTGAATCTATATATATGACAGATCTGGACAAACGTGTGCTTGTTTGTATCTATGTAGAAACATGGACACAGTAAGAAAAGGGTTAAAGACGAGAAGAAGGTGGCAACAGAAAGTAAGGACAGAGAGGCGTCCTCCACTGCGGCCAGCCCAGAGAAGGACAGCGGCCAAGAAGACGACCTCCATTCACAACTAGAGCGCAAATATGTACACACACTACACCAACAGGCAAGAACTTTACTACTGAACTACTGTCCTTTTGTTGATTTACTGGTGTGTTTAGGGTTTATTGTCTTGTTTCATCACCCAACATCTCTTCGGCTTAAAGTCATGACCTGCTGCCCTTACGTTCTTCTGTAAAAACGTTCTTACACACCTTAGAATTCATGGTTTCCTCAATGATCATAAGACATCCAGACCCTAAGGTGGTAAAGCAGCTCCAAACCCTGATACTTCCACCGCCATGCTTTACAGCTGGGATAAGGATTTGGTGTTGGTGTGTATTTGTACTAGTTTTGGCTCAGGTGTCCATGGAAAATGATCTCAGAAGCTTTGTGGAACATCTCGATGGACATCTTTAACTGTCTTTGGACAGTGGTGTCCTTCATAAACACTATCCATGTTCAGTGTTGTTCTAATAGTGCACACATGAACAGGTTCTCCTGTTTCAGAATCCTGTAGTGCTCTTGGAGTGATCTTAACGGGACATTCACTCCTAGTGAGAGCAGCTACAGTCCTCAATGTTCTCCGTTTGGACATAGTTTGTGTGAAGTTATGTACATACAGGTTTTTAGCAGCGCGTTTGTAGGCTTTTCCAACTTCAGGGGTCCCTATAAGGCGTCTTCTGAAAGTTGTTTGAATGGAGTCATGGGTAATTCCAAAGTAGGAGAACTGTTTCTTGCATCTGTACCTAGTCCTGAGAACAGTGTTGGGCTATTTGTTATATTCCCGTCTATATCTGTATGTGTAATGTAATAAATCCTAAAGTCTGAGTTAATATTTAATACAGCAGTCGCGCTCTGTGGAGTTATAGATCTGGAGGAATTTCCTATTAGATACTAGTCCATTCACTGACCTACATAAGACGGGGTAAGAAGTTTGCTGAGCCTCTTACTGGTTGGCCTGATTAATTCAGAAGGTGCTGGTTTTGAAGCTGCAGCTTTCCCCTGACCAGACGACAGGCCATTTCTCCACTCAGAGCAATACTACATTCTTCATTTTCCCTTTTTACACTCAGTCACCCTGACACAGGCTTCGTTAATAATCAGAGAGAAGATGTGGTGATGTTTGTGAAGGTGATTCAGTGAGTATGTGTGTGTTCCAGGTGTATGTTCTGATGGAGAAGATGATCGATTCTCTGTGTGAACTACTGGACGAAGCAGAGCAGCATGAAGATGACCTACACGAATCCTACTGAGAAGATTTCTATAGAAAAAAATAAAACTGTGCTAAATAAAACCTACTTTAACTAACCCTCCTACATAAATGTTTCTGAACAATTTGTCCTGAAATCCTACTGAAACCAATCCTTACTAAAACAGGTCCTTACTAAAACAGGTCCTTACTAAAACAGGTCCTTACTAAAACAGTTCCTTACTAAACCAGGTCTTTACTAAAACAGCTCCTTACTAAAACAGGTCTTTACTAAAACAGGTCCTTACTAAAACAGCTCTTTACTAAACCAGGTCCTTACTAAAACAGGTCCTTACTAAAACAGGTCTTTACTAAACCAGGTCTTTACTAAACCAGCTCCTTACTAAAACAGTTCCTTACTAAACCAGGTCTTTACTAAGACAGCTCCTTACTAAAACAGCTCCTTACCAAGACAGCTCCTTACCAAGACAGCTCCTTACCAAGACAGCTCCTTACTAAAACAGCTCCTTACTAAAACAGCTCCTTACTAAAACAGCTCCTTACTAAAACAGGTCTTTACTAAAACAGGTCTTTACTAAAACAGCTCCTTACTAAAACAGGTCCTTACTAAACCAGGTCCTTACTAAACCAGGTCTTTACTAAAACAGGTCTTTACTAAAACAGGTCTTTACTAAAACAGCTCCTTACTAAAACAGGTCTTTACTAAAACAGGTCTTTACTAAAACAGGTCTTTACTAAAACAGCTCCTTACTAAAACAGGTCTTTACTAAAACAGGTCTTTACTAAAACAGCTCCTTACTAAAACAGGTCTTTACTAAAACAGGTCTTTACTAAAACAGCTCCTTACTAAAACAGGTCTTTACTAAAATAGGTCTTTACTAAACCAGGTCTTTACTAAAACAGCTCCTTACTAAAACAGGTCTTTACTAAAACAGGTCTTTACTAAAACAGGTCTTTACTAAAACAGCTCCTTACTAAAACAGGTCTTTACTAAAACAGGTCTTTACTAAAACAGCTCCTTACTAAAACAGGTCTTTACTAAAACAGGTCTTTACTAAAACAGGTCTTTACTAAAACAGGTCTTTACTAAAATAGGTCTTTACTAAACCAGGTCTTTACTAAAACAGCTCCTTACTAAAACAGGTCTTTACTAAAACAGCTCCTTACTAAGACAGGTCTTTACTGAAATAGGCATTTACTAAAACAGGTCCCTGCTAAAAATAGGTATTTACTAAAACAGGTCCTTGCTAAAACAGGTCTTTACCAAAACAGGTCTTTACTGAAACAGGGCCTTGCTAAAACAGGTCCTTGCTAAAACACGTCCTTGCTAAAACAGGTCTTACTGAAACAGGGCCTTGCTAAAAACAGGTATTTGCTAAAACAGGTCTTTACTAAAATAGCTCTTTACTGAAACAGTTCCTTACTAAAAACAGGAATTTAATAAAACAGGCATTTACTGAAATAAGCCTTTACTAAATAAGGTCTTTACTGAATCAGTACTGAAAGAGGTCTTGGCTAAAACAGGTTTTTACTAAAACAGTAGTTTTTTTTACTATAAACTCCTGAAACAGCTCGTACTGAACTGATTGGCACTAAAGCCTACTGAAAGAAAAACTCCTGAAACAGCTCGTACTGAACTGAATCTCACTAAATCCTACTGAAACAAATCCATGCTGAACTATTTCTCCTGAAACATGTTTAAAAACAAAAATATTGAAATGAATCCAAACCTTCTGTCCTCCAGTTTGTCTCCACCTCCCTCCGTCCCTGCCTCCGTCCCTCCCCGTCTCCCCGTCTGTTCATGTTTTATTTGGAAGTTGTTACAGTTCTGACTTTAATCAGAATAAATAAACACCACCTCACCATATGTCTGGTGTCACCACTGTCTGCTACAAACACTACACAACAAACACTATTAACACTACACAATAAACACTGGTAACACTACACAACAAACATTACACACAAACACTAACACTACACAACAAACACTACACAACAAACACTATTAACACTACACAACAAACACTACACAACAAACACTGGTGACACTACACAACAAACACTACACAACAAACATTTAACACTACACAACAAACACTACAAACACTTTTAACACTACACAACAAACACTACACAAACACTACACAACAAACACTACACAACAAACGCAACACAACAAACACTACACAACAAATGCTACAAACACTACACAACAAACACTACTAACACAACAAACACTACAGAACAAACACTACACAACCAACACTATTAACACTACACAACAAACACTACACAACAGACACTATTAACACTACACAACAAACGCAACACAACAAACACTACACAACAAATGCTACAAACACTACACAACAAACACTACTAACAGAACACAACAAACACTACACAACCAACACTAACACTACACAACAAACACTACACACCAAACACTACACAAAAAACACTACAGAACAAACACTACACAACAAACATTACACTACAAACATTATACAAACAAATACTACACTACAAACAATACAGAACTCTGAATACAGTGTCTCTGTATCTCTCTCTCACTGAGTGTCTCTGTATCTCTTTCTTACTGAGTGTCTCTATCTCTCTCTCTGAGCGTCTCTCTGTATCTCTCTCTCACTGAGTGTCTCTCTATCTCTCTCTCACTGTGTGTCTATCTTTCACTGAGTGTCTCTCTATCTCTCTCTGAGCGTCTCTGTCTCTCTCTCTGTCTCTGTATCTCTCTTTGAGTGTTTATCTGTATCTCTTTCTCTGAGCATCTCTCTGTATCTCTCCCTCTGAGCATCTCTCTGTATCTCTCTGTCTCTGTATCTCTCTCTTACTGAGTGTTTCTCTGTATCTCTTTCTCTGAGCGTCTCTGTATCTCTCTCACTGAGCGTCTCTCTGTATCTCTCTCTGTCTCTGTATCTCTCTCTCTGAGCGTCTCTCTGTATCTCTCTCTGTCTCTGTATCTCTCTCTCTGAGCGTCTCTCTGTATCTCTCACTGAGCGTCTCTCTGTATCTCTCCCTGAGCGTCTCTGTATCTCTCTCTCTCTGAGCGTCTCTCTGTATCTCTCTCTCTATCTCTCTCTCTGAGCGTCTCTGTATCTCTCTCACTGAGTGTTTTTCTGTATCTCTCTCTCTGAGCGTCTCTCTGTATCTGTCTCACTGAGCGTCTCACTGTATCTCTCTCTCTGTATCTCTGTCTCTCTGTATCTCTCTCTCTGAGTGTCACTCTGTATCTCTCTTTGAGTGTCTCTCTGTGTCTCTGTATATCTCTTTCTCTGTCTCTGTATCTCTCTCTGAGCGTCTCTTTGTATCTCTCTCTCTGAGTGTCTCTCTGTATCTCTCACTGAGCGTCTCTGTATCTCTCTCTCTGAGCGTCTCTGTATCTCTTTCAGTGAATGTCTCTCTGTATCTCTCTCTCTGAGCGTCTCTTTGTATCTCTCTCTCTGAGTGTCTCTCTGTATCTCTCTCTGAGCGTCTCTGTATCTCTCTCTCTGAGCGTCTCTGTATCTCTCTCTGAGCGTCTCTGTATCTCTTTCACTGAGTGTCTCTTTGTATCTCTCTCTCTGAGCGTCTCTGTATCTCTTTGTCTGTATCTCTCTCTGAGCGTCTCTGTATCTCTTACTGAGTGTCTCTCTATCTCTCTCTGAGTGTCTCTCTATCTCTCTCTGAGTGTCTCTCTGTATCTCTCTCTTACTTTATCTCTCTGTCTCTCTTTTTCACTCTCTGTCCCCCACTCTATTTTCTTTTTATTCTTTCTCTCCCTCTGTCCTACTTTCACTTTCTCTCTCTTTGTCTTTCCCCATCTCTATCTGTGTTCTTATTTTTTGCTCTCTGTCTCTCATTTCCTTTCTCTTTGTGTGTGTACATATGAATACATGTGTATATATAATGTGTGTGTTTGTTTTCCCTTGTCTCCCTTCTCTCTTATATTTATTTCTCCTTTTTTCTCTGTCTCTCCTTCCCTTCCTCCCTCTGTTTCTCTTGCTCTTTTATTCTTTCCCACTCTATCCCCCTCCTCTTATTCTTTCCCACTCTCTCTGTCCTCCTACACACTGTGCGTGAGTATCTCCTCTCTCTCTCTCTCTCTCTCTCTCTCTCTCTCTCTCTCTCTCTCTCTCTCTCTCTCTCTCGTGTGCGTTTGGCTGGGCTGCTGCTTCATTAGCGCACCGCCTCGCTGTCCTGCAGCATCGGCGTGAGGGAGAAAGGGAGAGGAGGAGAGAGACAGAGAGAGATGGAGGTAAGGAAATGCTGCATTCACCTGCACTGCTAATGCTAATCCTGCTGACACTTGTGTGTTCATATGCATGTGGGCTGAACGCTCCATGTGATCTCGCTCCAGCGATACGCTTGTGCTTGGTTTGCTGCAGGGTCCTCGTTCCGTCCCTCACGGCTCAGATTTATAGCGTAAAGCAGCCGCGCTCGGTGCGTCAGTGAGCCCCACGCTGAGACCACGGCTCTGAGAACAGTACGCTAGCGTTAGCAGCTGAAGGCTTTAAAGCTGTGTTTGATTTTTATGGTGAGCATCAATGTATGTGATGACATCACGCCATCACTGACCCACCTCTGCTGTAGAGGGACTTCACTCAGGCGGGCAAGCCTCTCACTGACCACAGACCTCCTCCATCATGAGACATGCTGCCTGCAGTTCTGTGGAATCACATGTAGCCAGTTTCCTCCCTTTCCCTGAATCCAGTCGGTCAGCCTGGACGCGTTCAGTCCCTGAAGTTTTACTTCTTCGCTTTCGCACTGGAGCTGCAGGGCTAATGCAGCTGTCGGGGTAGAGGAAGCTTATGTAATTTGCATTGTCCAGCCTGTATGGCTAAATCATTGCAGCGTCCCAACAACCGTCCCAAGTAATTTCCAATAGACGAGTACTGCAAACGTGCACATGTGCTATGCTAATGCGGTTTAGTCTGTGGTTATAGATATATCAGTGTATCACGCTGTGCATCATAGAATACTTAACAACGTGGTTTGAGGCGTATATAATAGTTTTGATATGCAGTTAGCATCAAGCTAATATGCATTCATGAGATTGCTTTATATGTTAGCTCCAGTGCTAAAGCTAAAGAACCAAACTTCAGACCCCCAGCATGTCTTGGCTGATTTACTACATTTGGGGTAGTTTCAGTCAATGTAGTGTATATACTATGACATTACCTATGTGTAGTTTATAAGAGTAGAGATACCCAAACCAAACCATCATACCTGCCATGTTGTCTAATAGTCTAGATTATGTGCTGTGCTTGGGTTCGAGATCTTCCAAACCTTGGTGTCGGGTACAATCACAAGTCCAAGGTAATGCAAGTCCCTGGTGAGTCTCAAGTCTCTGGGGTTATTATTGCAGCCATTGAGATGTCATAAAGTACCGCCTACTAAAAATCAGATTTAAGAATAAGCTTTAGCCTGAAGAACCATCACCCAGTATATACCGTGTTTAACCTGAAACGCCTGGTTAGACTATAGCAAGTATCTTAACAGGCTTAATCACTCATCACGCTGAAGCTTTAGTAAGTGTGATCTGTAACCTACAGAAGGTCTCAAAGGTTGGACATTAAAGGTTCTATTCATTTACCTGCAGGAGGTCCTGAGGGTGGGTGGTTAGATTGAAGATGTGTGGTCCTATTTTTTTGTTTATTTGTTTGTTTGTTTATTTGTATGTTTGTTTATGCTTTCACTCACTGGTTAGTAAACATATGATTAAAGCTACTTTGGCCACTGTGGGCTACTGCTGCACATTTTCATTATGATGGTAGACGGTTGACTGCAAACCAAATATGGAGTATTTTTCAAAGCAGCAGCGAGAGGAACTTTTGGCCATCTCTGGCAGCCGACCATGATAGTTGGTATTAAACAATTCGCCAAAGTACTGCAATAAACCTGATGTTCAATTTATCAGAAGGGCAAAGCTTGTAGTTTTGTGTGTGCACATTTACGTGTAACAAAGCCAGACAAACCTTCAGAAACCTGGGGTGTGCCTTACCTCGATATGAGTATCAATAAGAGTTCAACAAACATCTAGTGATGTAGAGCGGTGACCAGTCCAGAATGTGATGGTAGTTTATTAAGTGCTCTGACGAACATACACCTGAACACCCCATTTTACGGCCTTACACAGGAGTTAACCCTTATGTGCTGTCCACAAACATCTCCTGAGTTCCTGAGGGACTGCTGTAAAGCTGACCATGTTCGTAACTGACCATTTGTATCTAACAGACCTAATTGTGTTCATTGACTTGCATTAAAAATAAAAAAGACTGGTTTTGTCCTCTGCTGTAAAGTTGCCGTTTTGGAGATACTTGTATATCGACACAAGAAAAACAAGTCCATTTAAGACACATTTGAGAAGAAAATTGAGGCTCCAGAGGGTTAAATGTTTATTCTTCAACTTGTGGGTGGTCAGTTTGTGGTGTTTGGTGGTCCTAGCTGCATAAGCTAAGCCTAAAATTTTTATGTGACTTGAAGGAGTGACTCAACTTGATGGAGTGACTCAAACTGAGTTGCTAATTCGAGCCACCATCTCTGCCTTATATTACATCCATTGCATTTAAATTTGGGTTGTATTTTTTCATTGTCCTAAGAAAAACATGTCTCTTTGTGTATTTTCATTTTTCTATTTTATTCGGAGACAACAACTGACATATATGTCCTATATTTATATCCTGTTGAAGTTTCTTGATAAGTGGACCAATAGAAATGCTCCAAAATCACTTAAAGAGGCTTTTTGTTCGCTTCTGTAAAGTTTAAATTAGAAACACTTGTCTTTCTCTATACAGTGAAGGTATCGAATTTACACAGTTAGTACTTTTAGCAAATGTAGCAAAATAGCCAAGATATGTTTATGACTATTGTTTTTAGCTTTTATATTTTATAGATATCAATAAAACACACAAGCAAGTCAATTTGAGATTAAATATCAACTCAACACTATTTGATTTAGACTTGCTGATTGATGAGGAACAAGAGATATTATGGCCGGCGTATGCTGGATCATGGAAAATGCCAAAGAGTCAAAGAAGAAACTCAGCATGTCAGCATGTGTTTCATTGACTACAGCAAAGCCTTCAACTGTGTGAAATGATGCAATGTCCTAAAGAAAAAGGGAATACCAGGGTCTCTTTGTTCTAATAAGACCTCTTTGATCAAAAAGCTATGGTCAGGACAGAAAATAGACTAGTTTCACCGTGGCAAAGTGGTCAGACAAGGCTGTCCACTATCCCTATTCCTGTCGGGCCTGTACGCAGAACATATAATGAGGAAGCTGAACTGGAGAAAGATGGTCAAGAATTCAGGATTAGAGGAAGACACATTAATAACTTTCGATATGGGGATGATGCCTACCTAGAGCCAATAGAAATATGAGTTTAATCTGGACTGTATGTGTTTTAGGTGGGCTTGTAGTGGGTTCTTTAATTGATGAATCATATAGGCCCCACTTGAGTTCTAACTTTGAGCCCAAGTTACAGGCATAGGTCTTGGATAAAGTTGGGTTAAAGTTGTTAGTCCCACTTAGGCTACAGTCATGGGACCCAGTAGGTTTACAGTTATTTCTGTTTTGATTGTGGATGATTGTTCACATGGGACCTACTTGAAGTCCAGATTGGCCCCTATTATTACACACTCATGGGACACATGCCCCAACTTGGTTGCCTAAAAGGAACTCAATTGGCAGCCCATGTTTAGCATGTGTAGGGCCTACGTGGACATGTTGGCTGGGAGCCATTTAGAGACCTGTAGACCAATATAGCAGATTCTGGAGGAACACTATCCATATGGTCACCAGGAGTTTAAAACATCTTGACAGCACTAAGCCTCTGTAATGTGTTGGCTGCAGTAGCCTTGTAGCTCCAGTGGAAGTGTGCAGAATCTAGCTAGACTTGGCTAAACAACAACATATGGGGTAAGGAAGGAAACCCGGTAAGCCATGGTCATGTATTGGTTTGCAATAATAGCTTACATGTGTTTTTCTGAACACGGCTCTGTTCTTTTGTGTGCAATGGCTGGTAGAGTGCAGGGGCGGACAGCTGCCGTGGGCTAGATATGAGTTAGCACAGTTTAGAGCATTCCACTACTCAGACCTGCAAGTTTCAGCTCAGCAGCTCAGCTTAGCAGAGCCAAACCATGTGTATTAGAGTATTTTCAGGGACGTGTCGTGACCCTCCAGATGTAAAGAAGGTCCCTTCTGCTCCAGAGCGATAAGCCATTAAAGACTGTGACGTTCCCTGGAAAGTGAGTAGTATTGATGAGTAAAGTGAATGACTGGTCACTCGTTACTCAGCTCCACCCTGACACTCGGTACCATGACTCAACACACACAGCTATTTCTGGACACAAGAAGCACTCTCACATGCTAGTACACCCACACACTCTTACACACACACAGAGAGCTTTCTCGAGCGTGCTCTAGTTTGCTCTTTTTTCCTCCTGAAAGCAGACTGGGAGCAGTTGGTGCGACTTCACTGTTTGTTTTCTCCCTGTGTGGGTGCTAGAGCTTGAAATATTCGCCCAAACTTGGTGGAACCAGACCATTCGCATGAGATTCAGTCTCACAAATAAACTTTCACGCTTGGGTTGGGTTCAGGGTTTAGTTCAGGGTTCAGTTCTTTTTCCTACTCACTCAGGAAAAGGTAGAACACTCTCTGGGTTGGTAGAGCCTCAGGGGAATGTGTTCAGTAGTTAGGGACCAACTATTCATTCATTCTTCATCTAAGCCACTTATCTTCTGGGTCCCAGCACTTATAGGGCAGAAGGCAAGAAACATCCAGGTCACCAGTCCATCGCAGGGAAGACAATTTGGCATCTCCAGTTCACATGACTGCATAGGTGCGTCCAAAATATCCTGCTTCAGTTAAGCCTAAAAGTGGCATGTGTCGTGAAGCTCATTACTTTGACATATGCTATGTTGTACAGTTCTGGCAGAGCAGTCATGGAAACATTTTCATGACGATAAGTCGTAACATTGTTCTATGCCTTCAAGCAGGTGATGGAAGCCTTCATCTTTGATCGCCAACACTGGCTTCACATCTAAAACAAGAAATTCCACAATTTTCTCTGTTACTTTTAGTTACTTTCAAGTTTATTTGTATAGCGCTTTTTACTACGATGTTGTCACAAAGCAGCCTTACAGAACAGACAGTTACAACATATATATCACCCAGTAAGTAAGCCAGAGGCAACAGTGGCAAGAACAACTCCCTCAGACTGGAGGAAGAAACCTCGGGAGGAACCAAGACTCTCAAGTGGAGACCCATCCTCCTCTGATCAAACAGTATTTACAGTTTAATAAACTAAACACCAAAGTAAAGAGTCTCTGTTTGAAATCTGGATAGCAAAGCTTTAGAAGCTGCACAGGTAGAGGCAGTCTCTGACTGAGGCCGTCTCTGACTGAGGCAGTCTCTGACTGAGGCTTTATGTAAAGTGGGATTGAACTGAAACAGTCCCATCCTATCTCAATGCTGGTACATCTGGATGGCACAGTGATGTAATTGAGGGTGTTGCAGTTGGTTGGTGATGGGTGAAGAGGAGGCCCTGAGGATCAGTCTTCCAACAGTGTTCGGCAGGATAGGAGGACAGTCCTTACCTGAGGAATATCTCAGGTTTATTTGGCTGCTGTTGTTTTGCAGCGCTACCACCAGTCCTTGCAACATTTGTTCAGCAGATATTGCAGGTTGCCATCAAACCTGTTGGCATAGCAAGCGTGAAATACCTCCATGCAGCTGACTCCTTGGCAGCTCACCATGTTGTTGTTGTTGTTCCTGTTTGCGCTCTACGCCGTATGGGCTTAGCATGTGTCGCAAATGATTTAATGTGAACGTATCGGCCCTATGGATCTGTCTAATGATCCGATACCTGATCCATCTGATTATAGTAACATCAGGACCGATATCTGATCTTAATATCGGATCCCTAACATTCACAAATATTAGCAATTCGTCTGCAGTTCACAGTTCAGCTTTCTTCACATGATCAAATGCAACGAATAACCAGGGGGTTAATGATGTTGATTTCATTTATTATATTGTCGCTGTCCAATGAAAAACGAGTATCTCCAAAATTGCAACTTTTCAGCAGGGACCAAAAACATGCTTTACTTTCATTGTAAGTCAATAGAACCAGAATTTTTTGCAAGCTATTTTGGAGCACTTCTATTTTTACACAATGTAAACGACCATTGGCGTGTTTAAATAGTGTAGAAAACTCAAAATCAACAAAAATTGAGATGCATGTTTTTCATTGGACAGCGATGATATAACCATTGGCAGCTTAAATAGACAACAGACACATTCCTAAGAAAGCATTGGTTCACATTCTATAAGGGTGAAATAAATAAGATTGAATCGTGGATCAACCCTCAAATCACCCCACATGGAGGCAGGACCACCGCTGTTCATTCAGTACTGCTATCACCACCACAGTAGCAGAGTTAGATACCACCAGTCACGTCCAATATGTATTCTGAACTGAGACACCAACATAGAAACACAGTTTAATAGACGGACATCACAAAAGGACCAAGAGAGGCTTCACAATGTCACACTGCCCCCCGGACCCCAACCCCCAGAATCCTTTTTGGTGATCACGTGATCTTTCCTCATCAGCAACCAATCGCAGACCACCTGTCCGTTCAAACTCACCTGATTACAGATTTCGGTCATCTATTTATGCCCTGGAGGGTGCATCTTCTCCCCGTGTTTGAGTGGGTTTCCTCCGGGTGCTCCAGTTTCCTCCCACAGTCCAAACACATGTGTGTTAGGTTGATCGCTCACTTGGCTGTAGGAGTGAGTGTTTGTTGGCCATGTGATCACTGGTGACCATCGCCCAATTACGTTGGGATTGGCTACTCGACTAGTGGGAGAAAGCGGAAGAGGCTGGATGGATGTTTATTTATGCTCTGTTTGTTTTCTGTTCCACTTTGTGAAGAGTTGCCCGGTTTACTGCTGCATAATAAGCCTTTTGTGGTCAACTGTGGTCTTGGTGTTTGACCTCTGCCTGTTTGACCACCACGGTGGTATTTAGTGTCTGCTGATTTGGACCTCTTGCCTCTTTCTTAACTTTTCTTGATGCCCTCTTTAATTATTTACTGCTGTCTCATTTCATACCTGGACTGTATCTATATCTTTTTTGTATTTCACCTTTAATTGTTGGACACCAACCTTTTTTTAACCCCCCTCTACAAAGAACACTTACTGGTCACCTCGGTGAATCTGGAATTACCTGTAATAGTCTTGCTAGTGAGCGAGTGTAGTTAGGATAGTTAAGCTGTGGAATGAGCTCAGCTTCTAAACTGACCCACACCTGCCAAAGAACAGCCCCTCTGGTGGCGCGTTCACCCAGTCACAGTCCACAGGCAGATGCAGCTCTACTCATGGAGGCTTCAGCATCATCTTCATAACAGCATAATGGGAGCACCCATTTCTGATCATCATCCAGAATACAATCCAGGTTATTCAGTCACCACCACTGCTTTGGTTGGCATCACTGGTTTCTTTAAACTTTAAGTTTTCAGGTTTTCAGGCGGTTGAAGTAAGTATCTTCACATTATTTCAGACAAGCACCAGCACAAAGACCACGACACTGTAACGCTAGGATGACTGCTGAGCTGGACGTACAAGTCTTATCAGTTCAGAGTCGTTGCCGTGTATCAGATTTTAGTACCACATATTCAGAAGTCCAATATCAGAGCTAGAGCGTCAGATGAAAGGGTTTTGCAGTCACAGATCAGATGTCAGATGCTTTCAGCTGCCGTGTCAAGGACACTTAATTCAGACTTTTAATCTCTGGCTGTTTTCAGTCTGGGTCTGTTTTCTGTTGGACTGAAACCTGTAGCTGCTGTTGGGACTGACTGGTTCGGCAGCTGATCAGGGTTCGTGCTGGTGAGCTGCTCTGGTGTTGGATGCGAGTGCTGGTGAGCTGCTCTGGTGTTGGATGCGAGTGCTGGTGAACTGCTCTGGTGTTGGATGCGAGTGCTGGTGAGCTGCTCTGGTGTTGGATGCGAGTGCTGGTGAACTGCTCTGGTGTTGGATGCGAGTGCTGGTGAGCTGCTCTGGTGTTGGATGTGCGTGCTGGTGAGCTGCTCTGGTGTTGGATGCGAGTGCTGGTGAGCTGCTCTGGTGTTGGATGCGAGTGCTGGTGAGCTGCTCTGGTATTGGATGAGTGTGCTGGTGAGCTGCTCTGGTGTTGGATGCGAGTGTTGGTGAACTGCTCTGGTGTTGGATGCGAGTGCTGGTGAGCTGCTCTGGTATTGGATGAGTGTGCTGGTGAGCTGCTCTGGTGTTGGATGCGAGTGTTGGTGAGCTGCTCTGGTGTTGGATGTGCGTGCTGGTGAGCTGCTCTGGTGTTGGATGAGTGTGCTGGTGAGCTGCTCTGGTGTTGGATGTGAGTGCTGGTGAGCTGCTCTGGTGTTGGATGAGCGTGCCGGGGAGCTGCTTTAGTCTTGGATGTGCGAGCTGGTGAGCTGCTCTGGTGTTGGATGTGAGTGCTGGTGAGCTGCTCTGGTGTTGGATGTGCGTGCCGGTGAGCTGCTCTGGTGTTGGATGAGTGTGCTGGTGAGCTGCTCTGGTGTTGGATGTGAGTGCTGGTGAGCTGCTCTGGTGTTGGATGAGCGTGCCGGGGAGCTGCTTTAGTCTTGGATGTGCGAGCTGGTGAGCTGCTCTGGTGTTGGATGTGAGTGCTGGTGAGCTGCTCTGGTGTTGGATGTGCGTGCTGGTGAGCTGCTCTGGTGTTGGATTAGCGAGCTGGTGAGCTGCTCTGGTGTTGGATGAGCGTGCCGGGGAGCTGCTTTGGTGTTGGATGTGCATGCTGGGGAGCTGCTCTCGTGTTGGATGCGAGTGCTGGTGAGCTGCTCTGGTGTTGGATGTGAGTGCTGGTGAGCTGCTCTGGTGTTGGATGCGAGTGCTGGTGAGCTGCTCTGGTGTTGGATGTGCGAGCTGGTGAGCTGCTCTGGTGTTGGATGTGAGTGCTGGTGAGCTGCTCTGGTGTTGGATGCGAGTGCTGGTGAGCTGCTCTGGTGTTGGATGCGAGTGCTGGTGAGCTGCTCTGGTGTTGGATGCGAGTGCTGGTGAGCTGCTCTGGTGTTGGATGCGAGTGCTGGTGAGCTGCTCTGGTGTTGGATGCAAGTGCTGGTGAACTGCTCTGGTGTTGGATGCGAGTGCTGGTGAGCTGCTCTGGTGTTGGATGTGCGTGCTGGTGAGCTGCTCTGGTGTTGGATGAGTGTGCTGGTGAGCTGCTCTGGTGTTGGATGAGCGTGTGTGTCGGAGCTGATTACAGACAGAACTCTGATCTCACAGTGACTCACACTCACATGCTGAACACACTCACGCACATATGTGTATATCTCTCTCTCTCTTTCTCTTTTCTTTCTCTTTTTCTCTCTCTCTATTCTTTCTCTCTCTTTTCTTTCACTTTCTCTCTCTTCTTTCTTTCTTTCTCTCTCTCTTCTTTCTTTCTCCTCTCTCTTTCTCTCTGTATGTTCCCTCTCTCTCTCTCTCTCTTTCTCCTCTCTTTTTTCTCTCTCTTTTTCTCTCTCTCTCTTTCTGTTTCTCTCTCTCTCTGTATCACTATAGCTCTCTCTTTCTCTCTCTCACTCTTTTTTCTTAGTCTTTCTCTCTTTCTTTCTCTGTGTATTCCTCTCTCTCTCCTTTCTCTCTCTATCTCTGTATCTCTCTCTTCTCTCTTTATCTATGTTCTCTCTTTCTATGTTCTTTCTCACTTTCTCTGTTCTCTCTCTTTCTCTTTCTCTTTCTCTTTCTTTATTTTTTTCTCTTTTTCTCATTCTCTTTCTCCTTTTTTTCTCTCTCTGTCTCTTTCTTTCGCCTTTTGCTCTGTTGTGGTCAAAGACTGGAAGCAGAGAATCTTCTACTCAGCGTCTCTACATTGATATGTCTGATCTCTGTATTAGAGTAGCTGACCTATCTCACCTTTACATGCAGGAGCCAGGGTTACAACCCAACACCCTCTTCTTTAGACAGTGATGATATAAAGTATAACACAGAAACATAATATCGTCACTGTTCAAAGTAAAACAAGCATCTCCAAAATAGCAACTTTACAGGAGAGGCCAAAAACTCACTTCACTTTTAATGGAAGTCAATAGAACCAGACTTTCTGACTTCTACTGGTCCATTAACCCTGAACTTCTTAGGCAGTGTAAACGGCAGCTGTCGTGTTCAAATGTTGTAGAAATGTAAAAATTAACAAAAATGGAGATACATATTTTTGTTTGGACAGTGATGATATAATGCCTGACTTATCCTGATCATCTGGAGTACATTAATTTGATTTTATTCCTGAACCTTTAGAGAGTAAAAACACAAACTGGCCACCCCCCGTCAGTTTAAATATGATTGTACAGATAACAAGCTTATTGTTTGCCGAAAGATCTCACGCTCAAGCAGAAGTGACTGAGACTGAGACCACCAGGCAGCCCTTCAGTTCAGCATATCTTCATTTTCCATACCATACTATGAAGCTCTCTATGCTCTGATCTTGAGCTGATCTGAAGGACCACATGAAGTTTGGAGGTCTGTAGTGATTGACTCTGTAGAAAGTTGGTGACCTCTGTGCTCTATGCTCCTCAGCATCCGCTGACCCGCTCTGTCATTGTACGTGTTCTACCACTTGGTGGCGAAGCTGCTGTCGTTCTCAATCACTTCCACTTTGTTAGAACACCACTGACAGTCCACTGTGGAATATTTAGTTGTGAGGAAACTTCACGACTGGACTTGTTGCACAGGTGGCGTCCTATCACGGTACCACGCTGGAGTTCACTGAGCTCCTGAGAGAGACCCACTCTTTACTAATGTGTGTAGAAGCAGTCTACATGACTAGGTGCTGGTTTTATACACCAGTGACCATGAAAGTGATTGGAACACCTGAATTCAATGATTTGGGTGGGTGAGTGAACGCTTTTGGCAATATAGTGTATATTGCACTCAATTGCAGTTAGCATAGCATCAATGGCTACCTGAGTTCATCCTAAGATTCCTCTTAATGTCCATTATGTTTTCAAGTATGTAGCCCGGAAATGAAACCATTGCAGATTATAAATCTTCTGAATAGTGTGTGAAGGTGCTGTTCTGCTCTTAAAACCTGTTTGTTTGTTTCCATAGCTCTCCAAAAGCTCTCCAGAACATGAGTTATCATCGTCTCGCTGCTGTGACAGCAGTTATTACACATTTGCTGCAAAAACAACAATAGTTCATCTCAGTGTGAAGAAGATATTACCACTGACTCATCATCTGAAGAGTGGAAGCTGTGGGGAAATGTGCTTCTCTCATCGTACTGCGGACTGACAGTCAAGATTAATATGAAACAGTGACCTTTAGGTGAAACTTGTATACACCGCAGTGATTAAGACAATGTGTTTGCTTGGCTTCTGTCTCTGTCTTTATACATAAAACATAGCCCTGTCGTACTCATAGGCACCTGAGCTGAGCTGATACTCATGTTCACCAGTAAGAACAGCAGATCTGATTAGAACAGATGTAAATAATCATACATACAATACAAAGTAACATGAATATGTTATTGTGAGAGAAGTAGATCAGATCTTGAGCTCCAGTTTGAAGAACAAAGTTAGGTTCCAGATTTCTCCTGGACGCCCCAGACATTGTATGAATGTGTTCAGTTCCTTCAGCAGCAATCTTGATTTAGCTTAATGAAGTACTGAGCAGTCAAAGCAGGTATTAGATGAGAACTGTAAATAGTACTGGGTTGTTTAGGAGAAGCTTGGAAAGGGTTAAATAAACACACTGACGTATGGAAAAGCACTACTTACTCTATTAATACTGTTTAATATTTAAATAACAAAGTTTTTTGTTGAGTAAATAAAAGCTTCCTGTCAGGAAAAAAATAGTTTAATAGTTAAAATACAATAATGTCAACAAAGGAATAAAACTTTTGCACAGAACTGTATAGTATGAAATGATCATATAATGACGTGCACTCATTTAAGTACATCTTAATCCATTTTTAAAGTTTAACTTCTCCGCATTTA
The DNA here is from genome assembly GCA_021613375.1 of Megaleporinus macrocephalus. Lineage (NCBI taxonomy): Eukaryota > Metazoa > Chordata > Actinopteri > Characiformes > Anostomidae > Megaleporinus > Megaleporinus macrocephalus. Next base: position 39,743,341 of record CM038722.1, on the reverse strand, counting down.
TTGTTTTCAGTGTTTGGCAGATGCCGTTATCCAGAGTGACCTACATGTTAGACATGTTGGAGCAGGAGGTGAATGCAGTGGTAGGCGTATTGCTCTATGGCTCATTATGCAAGATTGCTGTTGCATAATGTATTTTCCCAAGTGGGGAACTGAACCCCTATTTGGAGGGAAATGATACGCACTAGTAGTAGAAGTAGAAGTAGCAGTTGTTGTTGTTGATGTTGATCTGCCAGTAGAAGTAACAGCAGCAACAGCAATATTAGTAGTAATAAAAGCTGTAGTAGTAGAACTCACAATAGCAGTAATAGCAGCAGTCCCACTACTAGTAGGTGTGTTAATAGCAGTAGTATTATTAGTCAAAGTTGCAGTAGTATCAACAGTACTACTAGCAGTAGATTTATTAGTAGCAGAAGTATTAGAAGTCAGAGCAGCAGTAATAACAGCAGTAGTTCTTGTAGCTGATGTTTTAGTAATAGCTATAGCATTAGTAGTAGACACTACTAGTAGTAGATGTATTTTTAGCAGTAGTATTAGTAGTCACATTAGCAGTAATTGCATCAGTAGTTTTAGTAGTAGCAGCAGTATTAGTAGTAGAAGTCAGAGTAGCAGTGGTACTACTAGTAGTAGATGTACTATTAGCAGTAGTCTTAAAAGTAGAAGTTATAGTAGTGATAGTAGCAACATTACTACTAGTAGTATATGTATTAACAGCAGTGGTATTATTATTATTATAGTATTTGTAGACGTCACAGTAGCAGTGATGACAGCAGTAGGTGTATTAGTAGTAGTAACAGTAGTCATAGAAGTATATCACTAGTAGGATTAGTAGTAGTACTGCTACTGCTTTGCCTTGTTAAAGCCTCTAGTAAAAAGAGCAACATGGCTTCTTCCATACTAAATACATTTAGACCAATTTCAGACCTTCCATTTTATAATTTGATTTTAGGAGCAATAAATCATTTAAAAGCAGCTAAATTATAAGAGCAGTTTCAGTCTGCTTTTTGTTCTAGCCATAGTCTGTGACCTCAGGATCAGCACTCATCAACAAAATGTTTCTGTTCTGGTCTTATTGGATCCTGGTGCAGTGTTGGATACTGTGATTGATCACAAGATTCTAATTCACCGTCTTGAATGCTGGGTCGGCCTCTCAGGGACAGTTTTAGGATGGCTTAAATCATATTTAATAAATAGGCAGGTCCTGCTTTCACTGGAAAACCATTCTTTAAAAAATATGTCTTAGGGTCAGTTCTAGGGCTTTTTGCTTTACTTGTTGTACATGAAGAAAACATGGTACAAATAGTACAGTGATAGTAGAGGTCGTTATTGTTATAGTGGTAGAGTAAGTAGCAGTGGCAGTAGAGGCCATAATAGTTGTAGTCGTAGTAGTAGGGTTAGTAGAAGTACTGATAGCAAAGTTTGTGGTAGTAATAGCAGTAGTAGTAGAGGTTGTAGTATGTGTAGTCATGGTAGTACAGTTAGTAGAAGCACTGATAGTAAAGTTTGTGGTAGTAATAGCAGTAGTAGTACAGGTTGTAGTAGTAGTAGAGTTAGTAGTAGCACTGATAGTTAAGTTTGTGGTAGTAATAGCAGTAGTAGTAGAGGTTGTAGTAGTAGAGTTAGTAGTAGCACTGATAGTTAAGTTTGTGGTAGTAATAGCAGTAGTAGTAGAGGTTGTAGTATGTGTAGTCATAGTAGTAGAGTTAGTAGTAGCACTGATAATAAAGTTTGCGGTAGTAATAGCAGTAGTAGTAGTAGAGTTAGTGGTAGCACTGATAGTAAAGTTTGTGGTAGTAATAGCAGTAGTAGTACAGGTTGTTGTAGTAGTAGTAGTGGTAGTAATAGAGTTAGTAGTAGCACTGATAATAAAGTTTGTGGTAGTAATAGCAGTAGTAGTACAGGTTGTTGTTGTAGTAGTAGTGGTAGTAATAGAGTTAGTAGTAGCACTGATAGTAAAGTTTGTAGTAGTAGTAGTAGTAATAGAGTTAGTAGTAGCACTGATAATAAAGTTTGTGGTAGTAATAGCCGTAGTAGTACAGATTGTAGTAGTAGTAGTAGTAGTAGTAGTAGTAGTAGTAATAGAGTTAGTAGTAGCACTGATAATAAAGTTTGTGGTAGTAATAGCAGTAGTAGTACAGGTTGTAGTAGCAGTAGTAGTAGTAATAGATTTAGTAGTAGCACTGATAATAAAGTTTGTGGTAGTAATAGCAGTAGTAGTACAGGTTGTTGTTGTAGTAGTAGTGGTAGTAATAGAGTTAGTAGTAGCACTGATAGTAAAGTTTGTGGTAGTAATAGCAGTAGTAGTACAGGTTGTTGTTGTAGTAGTAGTGGTAGTAGTAGAGTTAGTAGTAGCACTGATAGTTGTTTGTGGTAGTAATAGCAGTAGTAGTAGAGGTTGTAGTAGTAGAGTTAGTAGTAGCACTGATAGTTAAGTTTGTGGTAGTAATAGCAGTAGTAGTAGAGGTTGTAGTATGTGTAGTCATAGTAGTAGAGTTAGTAGTAGCACTGATAGTAAAGTTTGTGGTAGTAAAAGCAGTAGTAGTACAGGTTGTTGTTGTAGTAGTAGTGGTAGTAATAGAGTTAGTAGTAGCACTGATAGTAAAGTTTGTGGTGGTAGTAGCAGTAATAGTAGAGGTTGTAGAAGTTGTAGTCATAGTAGTAGAGTTAGTAGTGGCACTGATAATAAAGTTTGCGGTAGTAATAGCAGTAGTAGTAGTAGAGTTAGTGGTAGCACTGATAGTAAAGTTTGTGGTGGTAATAGCAGTAGTAGTAGAGGTTGTAGTAGTAGTAGTAGAGTTAGTAGTAGCACTGATAATAAAGTTTGTGGTAGTAGTAGTAGTAGAGGTTGTAGTAGTAGTAGTAGAGTTAGTAGTAGCACTGATAAAAGTTTGTGGTAGTAATAGCAGTAGTAGTAGTAGAGTTAGTAGTAGCACTGATAGTAAAGTTTGTGGTGGTAATAGCAGTAGTAGTAGAGGTTGTAGTAGTTGTAGTAGTAGAGATATTAGTAGCGCTGATAGTAAAGTTTGTGGTAGTAGCAGCATTAGTAGTAGTAGAGGTTGTAGTACTCATAGAGTTAGTAGTATCAGGGGTAGTAGAGATCATAGAGTTAGTTGTAGCAGTGGTAGTGGAGTTTGTGGTAGTAGTTAGTAGTATCGGGGTAGTAGAGATCGTAGTAGAGTTAGTTGTAGCAGTGGTAATGGAGTTTGTGGTAGTAGTTAGTAGTATCAGGGGTAGTAGAGATCGTAGTAGAGTTAGTTGTAGCAGTGGTTGTGGAGTTTGTGGTAGTAATTAGTAGTATCGGGGTAGTAGAGATCGTAGTAGAGTTAGTTGTAGCAGTGGTAGAGGAGTTTGTGGTAGTAGTTAGTAGTATCGGGGTAGTAGAGATCGTAGTAGAGTTAGTTGTAGCAGTGGTAGTGGAGTTTGTGGTAGTAGTTAGTAGTATCGGGGTTAGTAGAGATCGTAGTAGAGTTAGTTGTAGCAGTGGTAATGGAGTTTGTGGTAGTAGTTAGTAGTATCAGGGGTAGTAGAGATCGTAGTAGAGTTAGTTGTAGCAGTGGTAGTGGAGTTTGTGGTAGTAGTTAGTAGTATCAGGGGTAGTAGAGATCGTAGTAGAGTTAGTTGTAGCAGTGGTAGTGGAGTTTGTGGTAGTAGTTAGTAGTATCAGGGGTAGTAGAGATCGTAGTAGAGTTAGTTGTAGCAGTGGTAGAGGAGTTTGTGGTAGTAGTTAGTAGTATCGGGGTAGTAGAGATCGTAGTAGAGTTAGTTGTAGCAGTGGTAATGGAGTTTGTGGTAGTAGTTAGTAGTATCAGGGGTAGTAGAGATCGTAGTAGAGTTAGTTGTAGCAGTGGTAGTGGAGTTTGTGGTAGTAGTTAGTAGTATCAGGGGTAGTAGAGATCGTAGTAGAGTTAGTTGTAGCAGTGGTAATGGAGTTTGTGGTAGTAGTTAGTAGTATCAGGGGTAGTAGAGATCGTAGTAGAGTTAGTTGTAGCAGTGGTAATGGAGTTTGTGGTAGTAGTTAGTAGTATCAGGGGTAGTAGAGATCGTAGTAGAGTTAGTTGTAGCAGTGGTAATGGAGTTTGTGGTAGTAGTTAGTAGTATCAGGGGTAGTAGAGATCGTAGTAGAGTTAGTTGTAGCAGTGGTAGTGGAGTTTGTGGTAGTAGTTAGTAGTATCGGGGTAGTAGAGATCGTAGTAGAGTTAGTTGTAGCAGTGGTAGTGGAGTTTGTGGTAGTAGTTAGTAGTATCGGGGTAGTAGAGATCGTAGTAGAGTTAGTTGTAGCAGTGGTAGAGGAGTTTGTGGTAGTAGTTAGTAGTTTCGGGGTAGTAGAGATCGTAGTAGAGTTAGTTGTAGCAGTGGTAATGGAGTTTGTGGTAGTAGTTAGTAGTATCAGGGGTAGTAGAGATCGTAGTAGAGTTAGTTGTAGCAGTGGTAGTGGAGTTTGTGGTAGTAGTTAGTAGTATCAGGGGTAGTAGAGATCGTAGTAGAGTTAGTTGTAGCAGTGGTAATGGAGTTTGTGGTAGTAGTTAGTAGTATCAGGGGTAGTAGAGATCGTAGTAGAGTTAGTTGTAGCAGTGGTAATGGAGTTTGTGGTAGTAGTTAGTAGTATCAGGGGTAGTAGAGATCGTAGTAGAGTTAGTTGTAGCAGTGGTAATGGAGTTTTTGTGGTTGTAGTTAGTAGTATCGGGGTAGTAGAGATCGTAGTAGAGTTAGTTGTAGCAGTGGTAGTGGAGTTTGTGGTAGTAGTTAGTAGTATCAGGGGTAGTAGAGATCGTAGTAGAGTTAGTTGTAGCAGTGGTAATGGAGTTTTTGTGGTTGTAGTTAGTAGTATCAGGGGTAGTAGAGATCGTAGTAGAGCTAGTTGTAGCAGTGGTAGTGGAGTTTGTGGTAGTAGTTAGTAGTATCGGGGTAGTAGAGATCGTAGTAGAGTTAGTTGTAGCAGTGGTAATGGAGTTTGTGGTAGTAGTTAGTAGTATCGGGGTAGTAGAGATCGTAGTAGAGTTAGTTGTAGCAGTGGTAATGGAGTTTGTGGTAGTAGTTAGTAGTATCGGGGTAGTAGAGATCGTAGTAGAGTTAGTTGTAGCAGTGGTAGTGGAGTTTTTGTGGTAGTAGTTAGTATTAGCAGTGGTACTAATAGAAGAGTTAGTAGTATTAATACTATTATTGACAGTTTTAGCGATGGTAAACTTGGAGTAATTGAGTGCCTGGGGAATTGTATGGGACCCTTATTGTGATGTCAATCATGCTGACCATGGGTGAGGTCATTGTTTGATGTCCTTGAATCAGCCTCCTCCCCCCCACTTACAGATATTTCCATTATTCAGTCGTTTGTGTCCTTCCTCCCAGAATAGCGTTGGCGGTCTATACTGGATTTAATCTGATGCTGCAGTGGCGAGTAAGTGCCCCGCTATAGAGACACTCTCTGACCATCTGCACTCTGGGAGTGTCTGAATCCAGACTTTCTGATACTCTGTACTGTTAATGAAGGTTTCTATTTAGGACAGAGTAGTGATGCTCATCTCCAAACTTTCTGAAATCAACCCTGAGTCTCAAACCCTGCCGCTGGAATTGATGGAGCCAACTCTTCAAATCTTTCAGGGAGTTTAGTTGCTTTTGACTAGAACTGAGGAGCAAGAGGAAACTCAGGGTGATGTACTGAGTATCACTACTGCAGCTGGAATTCTGCCGAATTCTTTTAACAAAGTTGGAAGAAATCTTGTTCCTCTTTTCAAGAGGTTGATGTAAGTTTCCAGTCTACAATAATGGATGCAGCAGTTAATTATGCCCCAGCACTATTTAAGGTGGAACTGGAATTTATATAGGAGCCAAATCTCAGCTTCATTATCTTTTTCACAATATTCTCTGAAAAACATGGTTTGAAAACCCAAACAAGTGTTTACTGGATCCAAATCATGAAGCGAACGATGATCTGCTGTTAAGGATGTCCTAACTACTACGGTAGCTGGTGAGCAGGCCTTAGACTCTTAAACTCTCAGACTCTGTCCTACTTTACACTGGCCTTTGTCAGAATGTCCCTCGAGCCAATTAGGGTAGAACAGTATTTGGCCAATAGTGCCAGACGTGCTGGAGTCGAGGATTTGACTGTTTTGGAATCGCCTGTCATCAGACTAATGGAGTGCATCAGGGTTCTATTTTCAGCCCAATAATGTTCTGATGTTTACACTGAGTTAAAAGTCTATTGGACTGCGTACATCAAACTTCACAGTTCAGATCTTGCTCTGTGTGGTTGACCTGGTGTTAATGATGGGGGCTACATAGAACCTGATAGTCCAGGAACTCATTTGGAAGATGTCTGGGAAGATTTTTGCCATCATTCTGGTCAGTGGTTGATGTAGTAGGAGCAGTTGTAAAAGAAAGCATCCACGTTTGTGGTGGACTCTCACCCCTGATGTCAATCATCTCATTAAGGTCATGTGGTGCATCAGTGTGAATTATGACAGAGTTGTGCACACGTGAAACTTAACTCAGGAGAGAGATCGAAAATTACCAAACGCTAGCAGGAATAAAGAGTGCATCTATCTGAGAGAGAGAGAGAGAGAGAGAGAGAGAGAGGAAATTTGGCAGCCCTCAGCAGAAAGGTGATACCGGCTACACGTCCACTGAGTCCATTGTCTCCTCGTCACCTTCACATGCAACAGACCTTTGTTTTCCCTCTCGTTCTTTACATTTCTCATAACTCTCATTTTCTTGATGATAAATTTCTCATTTCAAGTCATGGTTCCTCTCAGAGGTTCTTCTTCATGTTCTTGGAGAAGTTCTCCATTTAAATATTGTTTCTTCTCAGTGGTTCCGCCTGGCTCTCCTAAGGTGTTTCTTCCTCGTAGCCCTCTTAGTGGTTCTTCTTTATACTTACAGAGTGGTTTTCCTGACACTGTGTGACTCACTTTTCTGGAAAGCTGCTTTGGAACTGATGTGGAAACCAGTACTGATCACACTGAGTGTGAAAGCTGTTCATACAGGAAGTGAAAAACCTTACACTGTACTATGTGTACTTAATTTCCATGTGAATCAAACACACTACATTAGTAAATAGTATATAAACTATATATAATAGAATAGAATATAAACTACATAGAATAGAATATAAACTATAAAGATTAGTATATAAACTATATAGAGTAGTATATAAACTATATAAAATAGTATATAAAGTATATAGAATAGTATATAAACTATATAGAATAGTATATAAAGTATATAGAATAGTATATAAAGTATATAGAATAGAATATAAAGTATATAGAATAGAATATAAAGTATATAGAATAGTATATAAACTATATAGAATAGAATATAAACGATATAGTATAGTATAAAAACTATATAGAATAGAATATAGACTCTAAAGAATAGAATATAAGCTATAAAGAATAGTATATAAAGTATATAAAATAGTATATAAACCATATAGAATTGTATATGAACTATATAGAATAGAATATAAACTATATAAAATAGAATATAAACTTTATAGAACAGTATATAAACTATATAGAATAGTATATAAACTACATAGATTAGTATATAAACTATATAGAATAGAATAGAAACTGAAATAGAATTCTGTCAATCAAGTCAGTTTACTGCATCATCCCATTTGGGTAGGATTTTTTTGCAGGACAATTGCAATTAACAGTGGCTACATTAGCAGTAGTTACAATGTTGTTACATGTCGTGTTCATGTGTAACTACACTGTTATTGAGACACTTGTAATATAAAATGGTACAAACTCAGTTCATGTGGTTAAAAGAATGAATTGACGTAGTTCTATTCAACCTCAAGATGTTGTGTGGTTGAATATTCAGTCAGAGTAATATTGTTGGGTTTAGTCAAACTAGGTTGATTGCTTGTTACCAAATGAAGTAACATTTCAAGGTTGTATGAGTGAAGCGCTTGTTTACAGTCTAGCCTCAATGAATATGACCCCTATTCTGAAGATGTTCGATCTTCTCGTTTATGGTTGCGTTACATCTCCCACAGCCAGGGTCCATGAATTTGACCCCTTCACTCCTTTCTTGAGCTAAAACAGCAAGTAGTTTTCGTTGTTGTGTAGAGAGCTGATCCCCAAACGTTGATCCTAAAGCTTTGAACATGTCATGGTTCAGACTTTGCTAGGGCCAGATAAAATATGAGTCGAGGCTGTAATCACTCTCCGCTAAAGCGCCTCGTTCTTCAGCCCTGAATGCTGCTGCACTCCTCCTCTCGTTTATCTCATTTATGGTGCTCTCTGAAAAGGACAGAAATCTGATATGGGAAATCACATTATGTGACCATAACATTGCAAATCACCCCCACCCACCGCCCCCCACCGCTCAGCTGTGTGTGTGTGTGTATATATAGTCGCTGATGTTTGCAGTGGCGGTCCTAGAGGACGAATCTGAAAGCTGGTCCTGCTCACCTCTGCCCTCTACTGCACAGCTCTGCTTTCAATTCCATAATCAGAGAAGCCGGAGCATTGTATTGTACAACACTGTCTCACCACTGGGTCAACTGTTCATAGATCCAGTACTTATTTGCACTCTCTAGTAAAGTTACTATTTAGGAGATACTTCGGTTGGTGGGTTGGTTGATTTGAATTGATGAATTGATTATGCTGCTGTCCAAAAAAAAACCATGTATCTTTCCATTTTTGTCCATCATTTGAACACAGAACCATGTAAAATGGATCAATAGAAATACCAAACCAACCCGTTAACCAAATTCAACTGACTGTTGGGTTCAATGTCGCTACCAAACCCAGACACAATCAATACCAGACCTACTGAATCCAAACGCCACTTGCAATTCTTTAAAGAAATTCTAATACAGATGTAAAACAAAGTCACTGAAGTCTACAACCTGGAAAGGCGTACAAGGCCATTGCTGAGGCTCTGGATCTCCAGAGAACCACAGTGAGAGCCATTATCCACAAATGAAGAAAACATAAAACGGTGGTGAACCTTCCCAGAAGCGGCTGAGATGGTCCCGGGCTGCTTTGCTTCTGCAGAACCTGGACAGCTTGTCATAACAGATGGAACCATGAATAGCCAGTCAGTTCACGGCCTACGGCTCAAGCACAGCTGGGTTATGAAGCAGGACAACAGCTTGGAAGAAACTAGATGAAGGTTTTGGAGTGACCAAGTCTTCAGTGGTCAGGACCACCGCAGAGCAGGTACTATTAGGGTGGTGGGTCATTCTTAGCACTGCAGTGACACTGACGTGGTGGTGGTGTGTAAGTGTGTGTTGTGCTGGTGTGAGTGGATCAGACACAGCAGTGCTGCTGGAGTGTTTAAACACTGTGTCCACTCACTGTCCACTCTATTAGACACTCCTACTACTTGCTGTTCCACCTTGTAGATATACTGCTGCACAGTTTGTGTTCCTCTAGTGTTTTTATCAGTGCTCACAGGATGATTGTCTGTGTAGGTTGTGATAAAGTGTGTAAGTGTATTATATCTGTGTGTGTGTGTGTGTGTGTGTGTGTGTGAGAGAAATATGGGCCAGTTGCATCGCCTCGTTTTCTCCTGCTCCCTGGTGTATCTCTGTCGCCATGGCGACAGCTTGAGAAGAGTGTTTGTAACTGGTGTGTGTGTGTTATTGAAGGTAAACTACAGTGGACTGTCCTACAGTTCAACCGGTACTGCGCTAATATAGCTCTTACAGTCCGACAACCTGACTGAGGTCTGTGTGTCAATCACGTCGTCTGAGATGTAATACATCGTCACTGTCCAATGAAAAACAATATCTCCAAAATTGCAACTTTACAGGAGAGACCAAAACCAGACGTTACTTTCAATGTAAGTCAATGGAACCAGAATTCTTTCCAAGCTGTTTTGGAGCATTTCAATTGGACCATTCATCATGAAATTTCCACACAATGTAAACGACTATTGGTGTGTTCAAATAGTTTAGAAAACTCAAAATCACTAAAAATGGAGATGTATGTTTTTCATTGGACAGCGACGATGTGTTTTCAATGATGCTGCAGCCCTAAAGGACAAATCTGACCCCTCCCTGCTGACCTCTGACCTCTACTGGACAACTGTGCATGAGCTTAGTTCCTCAAGAAAACAACCTGCACGGGTAAAGCTCTGCAGTACAACGGGAGAAAAACAATTTCCCCTCAAAAGTTCGGGCACGCTGGTCAGATTCCATGTGCTTGTAGATGTTCTAAGTGGAAGTTTGTAACAGTGGTAAAAGGTTTTAGGCCTGTTTTATATTTTAGCTCTACTTTTGTTTTAGCTATTTATTCTGATACAGTTAAATCCAGCTAATTAATAGAAATTGGAACCACTGCTTATAAGTTCAGCATGAGTGGGCGAAGCTAAACGGCTATAGAGTAAGTAGTTACTTGTGAATTCAGTTTGGGCTGGTTTTGAAGCTTAGTGTTTATGTGTCGCTAGTGGTTGCTTTATTTTGGCGGGGCAGTGCGCTAACTGGAGCGTCCTCGGCCTCGCACTGAGTCAGAACTCCACCAGCCAGCACCTTCTGGTGACCTACTTCCTGCCTCTGAGCTCTGCGGGGACGTGACAGCTGTAGTGTTTAATTATAGGGGGACGTGAGACACAACCGTCTTTATTTCTTGTTGTGATGTTGAAGGCTTGATTTGATACGATACCTACACGTCTACATACAATCAAACATGTAAACATATATACAGATAAAAGCAGAGTCACAGGTAGTTCATTAATTAATGAGGTATTCAGACTACCCTGGGACCACCCTGGGGGGCTGCCTGTAGCGTTCACTGGGGGGGCTGCTAAACTGAAGCAAACACTATTGTTTTATACAACTTTATGTTGGCCTGGCTCACAGTCTCCTCTCTAATTCATCCCCAAGTACCGGTCACCTGAGAAATGCCAAACCCAGACACGTCCATTGGATCGTTAAAATAGAGAAGCGTGATTGGTCACTCAAAGAGAACTCGTCTCCACTGCTCTAGAGTTCAGTTGCGGCGTGCTTTACACCACTGCATCTGACAATCTGCATTGTTCTTGGTGATGTCAGGCTTGGATGCAGCTGCTCGGCCATGGAGACCCATTCCATGAAGCTCTCTATGCTCTGTTCTTGAGCTGATCTGAAGACCACATGAAGTTTGGAGGTCTGTAGTGATTGACTCTGTAGAAAGTTGGTGGTCTCTGTGCACTATGCTCCTCAGCATCCGCTGACCTGCTCTGTCATTGTACGTGTTCTACCACTTGGTGTCTGAGTTGCTGTCATTCTCAATCACTTCCACTTTGTTAGAACACCACTGACAGTCCACTGTGGAATATTTAGTAGTGAGGAAACTTCACCACTGGACTTGTTGCACAGGTGGCGTCCTATCACGGTATCACGCTGGAGTTCACTGAGCTCCTGAGAGAGACCCACTCTTTACTAATGTGTGTAGAAGCAGTCTACATGACTAGCTGCTTGGTTTTATACACCTGTGGACATGAAAGTGACTGGAAGACCTGAATTTAGTGATCTGAATGGGGGAGTGAATATGTTTGGCAATGGAGGGTATATGTTTTCACTGTGGAAGGAAACTGGACACTGGTCACCCGGCCAGGGAATATTGTTGATTGTATTGCGCCCATATCAAATACTGAGTACTTAATTTATCCAAAGAGCACTCTCGTATCTCCAGGGCTGGTGAGCTGTGAAAACACTGAGAGTGAGAATGAGAGTGAAAACATTTCACAGCTCTTCACAACAATGACTTGTTTCCTGATTTGTGAAGAGAATTTGTGGATAGCGCTGCTCACCGCTCCGGGTAAGTGTGCTCCCTGCCCCCTAGTGTGTGTGTTCACTAGTGTGTGTATATAAGTGAGTGTTTCACTGCACGGATGGGTTAAATGTGTAAATCTTGAATTTCCCTCTGGGATCAATAAAGTATCTATTCTGTTCTACAGAGACGTTTCTAGAGGGACGTTTCTAGAGGGACGTTTCTAGAGGGACGTTTCTAGAGGGACGTTTCTAGATGGACGTTGCTAGAGGGACGTTTCTAGAGGGACATTTCTAGAGGAACGTTTCTAGAGAGACATTTCTAGAGGGAGGTTCCCAGAGGGAGATTCTAGATGAAGGTCCTATAGAAACAGGAGGAGATTGTTTATGAAGCTCTTAAATTATTATCACCCCCTGGTGAGTTTCTCATTCCCTGAGTGATCCCTCTATTCTTACTGCACAACAGGAGTGAGGGAGCGAGGGAATAAGAGAGAGTGAGTGAAAGAGAAAGAGGTTAATGAACTATAAGCTCTATTTTGCAACACTTTCTTTTATAATAGGAACAAAAATTATTTATTTATTTATTTATTTACTGTATTTGTATTTCCTGCATGTTTCTTTACCTCTTTCTCTCTCTCCTTACTCTCACTCTTTCTTCATTCTTTCTTTTTTATTCTTTTTCTTTTTGTATGTTTCTCTCCTTTTTTCTCTTTCACTTTTCTTATTTATCTCTTTTTTCTTTCTCCTTCTGCTTATTTTTCATATTTTTTCTTTCAATTTTTCTCTTTGTGTCTTACTTGTTTTATATGTTTCTATCCTTCTCTCTCTTTATCTCTCTATTCCTACACTTTATCTCTTTCTCTCTTTATTCTTACACTTTCTCTATTTCTTAATTCTCTCTATTTTCCTTATTCTCTATTTCTTGTTTTCTTTGTTGCTTTGTTTTACCATCTTTGTCATTCTCTTTGTTTATAAATCACTTTGATGTTCACTTATATCTCTTCCTCTTTCTCATTCTACCTGCCTTCTCACATTTTCTTTCTTTCTTTGACTTTTTTATTATTTTTCTCTTTCTTATTGTATCTGTATCTCTATTTCTTTATCTCTCGTTCTTACTGTTTCTCACACTCTCTCTCTCTTCCTTTCTTTAACTTCCTTCATATTCTCTTCTTTTTTTCTTTCCTGCTTTATTCTTTCTTTTTGTCTTTCTCTCTTAACATATTGACCTGTCTTTTATCTCTGCAAATTAAATTTTCTTTCTTTTTTCACATTGTCACTCTTTTTTCTCTTTTCTCACTGTATCTCTTCATTTCTCTCTCTCTCTCTCTCTCTCTCTCTCTCTCTCTCTCTCTCTCTCTCTCTCTCTCTCTCTCGCTACAGACACGGTCCTGATTCACTCGTCCCACCTCCACCCACCTCCTCCCACTCTCCGGGCCAAAGAACCACCTACACACACACACACACAGCCGTAGCCATGACGACCTCAGCCCTGCGGCGTCAGGTGAAGAACATCGTCCACAACTACTCAGAGGCGGAGATCAAAGTACGTGAAGCGACCTCTAATGACCCCTGGGGTCCGTCCAGTTCGCTGATGTCAGAGATTGCTGACCTCACCTTCAGCGTGGTGGCCTTCAGTGAGGTCATGGCCATGGTGTGGAAACGTCTCAATGATCACGGCAAGAACTGGAGACACGTCTACAAGGTAAGACCAAAGAAGTGTAATAACACGTTTATACACTGCTTATTACTCTGTTATCATGGTAACAAGAAAACATGACACACTTAGAAACCTGTTATTACTGTATACGGGGTTACACCCTGCAGCACACAATAGCACAGTTATAAACTTTCTAAATACAAAACCTGACAACGTAGGAGATTTAGAAACCAATAATTTCTGTAAACAGTGTTAAGGCATGGAGCACATAACAGATTTATAAACTGCTTATTACACTGCCTACAATGCAACACCAAAATTGAAATTACATAATTATATGTGACTTATTACATCTTCAAGACAAAAATCAAATCAAATGTAATAAGGGCTTTATAAATGTGTTATTACATCAGCTACATGGTTACACATAGAGGATATGATAGTAATTCAATTATAAACTGCTTATTATTTTGCCTACAATACAGCAAGTGTAATAACACAGTTAACAGCTATTTACAACTGTCTACAAAACTACACCTCATATTTAAAATGCTTATTGCGTTATCCACAAGGCTACAGCATGGAGCACATAACACATTTATAGACTGCTTATTACACCATGAACATCAAAAAGTCTAATTATAGTTATTTGCTGTTTATTACACTATGTACAGAGCTGCACCGCATTCATAAACTACTCACTCAAGCATCACACAATTAAAGCATGTAATAGCAAATTTCTAAACTGTTTATTACACTTCCTATTGTGTTACATAAAAAAGTGTAATTATGAAGTTATATGCTGCTTATTATACTATTTGCAGGGCTGCACCTTATTTATAACCTGCTTATTGAACTTTCGACAAGATTACACTATAAAGCTTCTAACAGCATGTTTATAAGCTGCTTATTACACTTCCTTTTGTGTTACATCTAAATGTGTAATTATGGCATTATATGCTGCTTATTTTATGATGTACAGGGCTGCACCTAATTTATAAATTACTCATTGAACTTTCTACAAGATTACGCTATAAAGTGTCTAATAGCACATTTATAACCTGCTTTTAATATTATCTACTAATTATATTATTACACCCTACTAATAATATTACACTGTAGTTATGCACTGATTACTACACTCTCTAGAAGCTATTACCACAACGTGCTATTACATCATCAGCCATCCTGGAGCCTGAATTTCGTCTGTAGTTCTGTTTCTGATCTGATGCAAGAATACGATATTAATTTTATTTGGTTGAGTATAAATTTTCACTCCTAGTTAGCCACGTTAGACTTTTAGCGCATGTGAAAAAAAAACAGCTTCAGATACTGAACATGATCATTTCTCTGGGAGGAAATCTGTACAAAGAACAATTCATTGTCACAAATGAGCTCTGTCTGTAATTCCCACCGGTGGGTGTTGACGGATTTAATTGTTTGACTTTCCAGACATCGTTACTCTTAATGTTATCCGAGTTCCTGAGCTGGTGTTACGCCGGTGAAGTGTGGCGGGAAATGAGGGGTGAATCTGTGGAGGATTCTAATTTCCACTGGAGGAATGACATTCGCACTGACTTAATCAGCATAAGCCTCACTATGTGCTCTTCAGTGCTGCTTTAGCACTTCAGTGTATTATAACACAATGAATGAACTGAGCTAAACATTATAAACCAGGTAATCTGAGGTATAAAACACATAATATAAGTATGTTTAGCACCACAAACATTATAAACTACATAAACTGAGCTATGAATCACGTAATATAAGCATATTCAGCATCATAAACATTATAAACCAGGTAAACTGAGGTAAAAAAACACATAATATATGCATGTTCAGCATCATAAACATTATAAACCAGGTAAACTGAGCTTTAAAACACATAATATATGCATGTTCAGCATCATAAACATTATAAACCAGGTAAACTGAGCTTTAAATCACATAATATATGCATGTTCAGCATCATAAACATTATAAACCAGGTAATCTGAGCTATAAAACACATAATATAAGCATGTTCAGCATCATAAACATTATACACCAGGTAATCTGAGCTATAAAACACATAATATAAGCATGTTCAGCATCATAAACATTATACACCAGGTCATCTGAGCTATAAAACACATAATATAAGCATGTTCAACGTCATAAACATTATACACCAGGTAATCTGAGCTATAAATCACATAATATAAGCATGTTCAGCGTCATAAACATTATAAACCAGGTGATCTGAGCTATAAATCACATAATATAAGCATGTTCAGCGTCATAAACATTATAAACCAGGTAAACTGAGCTTTAAATCACATAATATATGCATGTTCAGCATCATAAACATTATAAACCAGGTAATCTGAGCTATAAAACACATAATATAAGCATGTTCAGCATCATAAACATTATACACCAGGTAATCTGAGCTATAAAACACATAATATAAGCATGTTCAGCGTCATAAACATTATACACCAGGTCATCTGAGCTATAAAACACATAATATAAGCATGTTCAGCGTCATAAACATTATACACCAGGTAATCTGAGCTATAAATCACATAATATAAGCATGTTCAGCGTCATAAACATTATAAACCAGGTGATCTGAGCTATAAATCACATAATATAAGCATGTTCAGCGTCATAAACATTATAAACCAGGTAAACTGAGCTTTAAATCACATAATATATGCATGTTCAGCATCATAAACATTATAAACCAGGTAATCTGAGCTATAAATCACATAATATAAGCATGTTCAGCGTCATAAACATTATAAACCAGGTAATCTGAGCTATAAAACACATAATATAAGCATGTTCAGCATCATAAACATTATACACCAGGTAATCTGAGCTATAAAGCACATAATATAAGCATGTTCAGCATCATAAACATTATACACCAGGTAATCTGAGCTATAAATCACATAATATATGCATGTTTAGCGTCATAAACATTATAAACCAGGTGATCTGAGCTATAAATCACATAATATAAGCATATTCAGCGTCACAAACATTATAAAACAGGTAATCTGGGGTATAAAACACATAATATAAGTATGTTTAGCACCACAAACATTATAAACTACATGAACTGAGCTATGAATCACATAATATAAGCATATTCAGCATCATAAACATTATAAACCAGGTAATCTGAGGTATAAAACACATAATATATGCATGTTCAGCGTCATAAACATTATAAACCAGGTAAACTGAGCTTTAAAACACATAATATAAGCATGTTCAGCGTCATAAACATTATAAACCAGGTGATCTGAGCTATAAATCACATAATATAAGCATATTCAGCATCACAAACATTATAAAACAGGTAATCTGAGCTATAAAACATATAATATAAGCATGTTCATCATCATAAACATTATAAACTAGGTAATCTATGGTATAAAACACATAATATAATCATATTCAGCATCAAAAACATTATACACCAGGTAATCTGAGCTATAAATCACATAATATAAGTATGTTTAGCACCACAAACATTATAAACTACATGAACTGAGCTATAAATCACATAATATAAGCATATTCAACATCATAAACATTATAAACCAGGTAATCTGAGCTATAAAACACATAATATAAGTATGTTTAGCACCACAAACATTATAAACTACATGAACTGAGCTATGAATCACATAATTTAAGCATATTTAGCATCATAAACATTATAAACCAGGTAATCTGAGCATTAAAACACATAATATAATCATATTCAGCATCATAAACATTATAAATGAGGTCAACTGAGATTTAAGATTTCGTTAAAATGTAGAGATTTTGTGAAAATGTTATGATGAATAATAGAATAGAACAATAGAAATGCTCCAAAAGTATATTTTTGCCTTCTCACTGGTAACCAGCTAGACTGTCATCGTAGGCAAGACTGCAATAGCACTAATGCTACATTCACGTATTTAAGGTTAATTGATTATGACAGACTTGAATATTGAATTGAGCCTAAATAATTTGCTGTATTTATTGTTTAACCCTACGCAACGAGAAAAAATTGTAAAAATATGCCTTTATATATATTATAGTATATAAATAAGGTCAGGATATTCATTGTCCAGGGTGACTCTCCCATTGGTCTGGACTTCAGGAGCTGAACTGAAGGCCTTGCAGGTTAGTTTAACCACTAACTTAGTTAACCTTATTAGAAGCCTTGGATGTGTAACTAACTGTGAATATGAACTGAAGTCTAGCCAGGTTCCGGTTAGTTGTTAGGAATGTAGACCAGCAGTGGGAGCTTAATGCCATTTTTGTTGATTTTTGGTTTTCTGCATCATTTGAATGACGAGTTGCCGTGTACATTGTGTAATATTTCCTAATGAATGAACCAATAGAAATGCTCCAAAATAACAGAAATAATTCTGGTTTCTTTGACATACATTAAAAGAAAAGTCCGTTTTTGTCCTCTCCTATAAAGTTATTTCGGACAGTGACGATACATTAATATCTGTTATAAGCTTTCCAGTAACTTTAAATGTTTTTACAAGTTTCAGATGTTTGTGTTCGATCCAGAAAAGGCTAAACCTGTTCACATGCACCACCGTTAGCTTGGCACTAATTATCCTATTAGAAACCTAGAGGTGCTAGCAGGAATAAGCTTTATCAAGACCTCGCTCTAACAGCCCCGTTTCACCACTGCTGTCCAGGCGCTGACCCTGCTGGACTATCTGGCCAAGACGGGCTCTGAGCGGGTGGCCCAGCAGTGCCGGGAGAACGCCTTCACCATCCAGACGCTGCGGGACTTCCAGTATGTGGACCGAGACGGGAGGGACCAGGGTGTGAACGTCAGGGAGAAGGCCAAGCAGCTGGTGGCTCTGCTGAGGGACGAGGAGCGGCTCAGGCAGGAGAGAGCTCAAGCCCTGAAGACCAAAGAGAGGATGGCAGGAGGCGGTGGAGGCGGTGGAGGAGGTGGAGGAGGAGGAGGTGGAGGAGGTGGAGGAGGTGGAGGAGGAGGGGGAGCGTATCCTAACAGGAGGAGCAGCCAGCCCAGCATGGCGGCGCTGTACGGAGAGGAGTTCAGCCGCTCCAGGGAATCTCCGTCATCCTTTAACTGTGAGTGGAGTATAACGTGACGTATTGGAAACACTTGCCTTGTTTCACCTTGACCTTCACCAGTGGTCAGTTTCT